>JAVTVY010019939.1:0-79673 GCA_036873755.1 Hanleya hanleyi | reverse complement strand
ATGTTGAACAATTGTCATCGCAGAGTTAATCTACCTTGAACTATTGATTTAATGGGTTGATCTATGTTGAGCAATTGTCCTCGCAGAGTTAATCTACGTTGAACTATTGATTTCATGGGTTGATCTATGTTGAGCAATTGTCCTCGCAGAGTTAATCTACGTTGAACTATTGATTTCATGGGTTGATATATGTTGAACAATTGTCCTCGCGGAGTTAATCTACGTTGAACTATTGATTTCATGGTTTGATCTATGTTGAACAATTGTCCTCGCGGAGTTAATTTATATCAATGTTGAACTATTGATTCTATGGAGTTATTTATGTTGAAAATTATTTCTCATGGGTTAAATCTACGTTGAACTATTAATTTCATGGGATGATCTATGTTGAACAATTGTTCTCATGGGTTTATCTATGTTGAACAATTGTCCTCGCGGAATTAATATATGTTGAACTATTGATTTCATGGGTTTATCTGTGTTGAACAATTGTCCTCGCGGAGTTAATCTACCTTGAACTATTGATTTCATGGGTTGATCTATGTTGAACAATTGTCCTCGCGGAGTTAAACTAGATCTACATTGAACAATTGTCCTCGCGGAGTTAATCTACGTTGAACTATTGATTTCATGGGTTGATCTATATTGAACATTTGTCTTCGTGAAGTTAATCTATATCAATGTTGAACTATTGATTCTATGGGGTTATGTTGAAAAATTGTTCTCATGGGTTACTTCTACGCTGAACTATTAATTTCATGGGATGATCTATGTTGAACAACTGTCTTCGTGGAGTTAATCTATGTTGAACAATTGTCCTCGCGGAGTTGATCTACGTTGAACTATTAATTTCATGGGTTTATGGGTTGATCTATGTTGAACAATTGTTCTCGCGGAGTTAATCTACGTTGAACTATTGATTTCATGGATTGATCTGTGTTGAACAATTGGCCTCGCGGAGTTAATCTACCTTGAACTAATGATTTCCTGGGTTTATTTATGTTGAACAATTGTTCTCGTAGAGTTAATATATGTTGAACAATTGTCCTCTCGGAGTTAATCTACCTTGAACTATTGATTTCATGGGTTGATCTATGTTGAACAATTGTCCTCGCGGAGTTAATCTACGTTGAACTATTAATTTCATGGGTTGATCTATGTTGAACAATTGTCCTCGCGGAGTTAATATATGTTGAACAGTTGTCATCGCGGAGTTAACCTACCTTGAACTAATGATTTCATGGGTTGATCTATGTTGAGCAATTGTCCTCGTAGGGTTAATCTACGTTGAACTATTGATTTCATGGGTTGATCTATATTGAACAATTGTCCTCGCGGAGTTAATCTACATTGAACTATAGATTTCATGGGTTTATTTATGTTGAACAATTGTCCTCGCGGAGTTAATCTACATTGAACTATTGATTTCATGTGTTTATCTATGTTGAACAATTGTCCTCGCGGAGTTAATCTACATTGAACTATTGATTTCATGTGTTTATCTATGTTGAACAATTGTCCTCGCGGAGTTAATCTACCTTGAACTATTGATTTCATGGGTCGATCTATGTTGAACAATTGTCATCGTGGATTACAGCTATGTTGAATTTATTGTTATTCTCGAGTTCGTCTGTGTTCACATCACACATCACGGTCACTCTGTATTCCCGTGATTCGTCAGTGGATGAACCATACCAAAACTGTCTTTTTCTTATTTAGATCGGAAGTTTAACCATGGAGCCTATGTAAGTTACTCCATGGTTTATATGAATAGGCCTTTCTCAGACATGTTCGATTTCTTCGCATTTTTTTCCTCCGCCTTTTCACGACAATGACTTTAATCCATGCAGTTCACACAGAAAGGGATTTTCTTTCGTTATAACAAGTGATATTTGTGGGCCCCCATAGCCTTAACGTCTCGACTCAGTAATTTAAGCACTTCTCACTAATTCCTTACGTGATTTGTATAGTCTGTTACGTAATCCAGCATCAAGAACCTGCCATTGAAGTCATGCCACCTGTCCATGATGAATGAATCCTCCCACGTATATACGAGTGCTGCGAATGTTAAGACTCCTTAGTGTTCATTCTGAAATCCCTTCTCAAGTTTTTACTTATCTTTGTTCTATTCGAGTACCAGCACCTACTGGTTTACAGCACCATGCTCCCAACAATGACGGGGCAGAAGGTTGTATATATTCATATCCGGTTTTGGAATTTAGAGTGAGACAAATACAGTCTCTCATAATCCCTTCGTTTTAAAAGATTACATAATGTATACGGGGTGATGGGCAGAATTTTTCAGACTTCCACGTTGTTGTTCAGCAATATGGGGAGCATTCTAATCGTTGTTCAACAACATGGGGAGCATTCTAATCGTTGTTCAACAACATAGGGAGCATTCTAATCGTTGTTCAACAACACGGGGAGCACTCTAATCGTTCAACAACATGGGGAGCATTATAAGCGTTGTTCAACAACATGGGGAGCATTCTAATCGTTGTTCAACAACATGGGGAGCATTCGAATCGTTGTTCAACAACATGAGCAATATAATCGTTGTTCAACAACATGAGGAGCATTATAATCGTTGTACAACAACATGGGGAGCATTATAATCGTTGTTCAATAACACGGGGAGCATTCTAATCGTTGTTCAACAACATGGGGAACATTCGAATCGTTCAACAACATAGGGGTGGGGGCATTCTAATCATTGTTCAACAACACGGGAAGCATTCGAATCGTTGTTCAACAAAACACGGGAGGGGGCATTCTAATCGTTGTTCAACAACATGAGGTGCATTCTAATCGTTACTCAACGACATTTGAAGCATTCTAATCGTTATTCAACAACATGGGAAGCATTATATGTGTTACTCAGCAACAGTGGAAGTATCCTGAGCTTTGTTCTACCAAACTGGAAGCATTCCCACAGTATTTAATACGGGAAGCATATCAGTCCTTACTGAAAAAATCTGGCAGTCCAGCCGTTATATAACAGAATGGGAAACATTCCGTCGGTTTTGCCATCCCAGAAAGTAATAAGTGAAGGGAAACTATGAATGTTTTTTATGGGCCTTGTAGTGTTGTAGAGGAGTGAAGATCGAACCTGTGCCCGATATGTTGACCGCGCAGAATCCGACTCGCTCGAGTATACTGGTTCGAAATTTATACCAATCTAAATTGGAGATTGATAATGTCCCTTTTGCGCAATAAAGTCAAGAATATATCGAACAAAGTGGCATCCTCCATAATGCAGGTCTGTATTCCGTACTTCCATACCACGGATTTGATAGACGAGCCATGACTTGGTCTGATGCAATGGACATGTATTTCCGTATCGGATGGTATTAAAAAAAAATTGTCGTCTATCTAGTTTGCGTAATGACAGACGCCATCTTTTGTACTCTATTAAAAATTAGAATATGCACTCTTCATCGGAAAATCACAACACGTAACAATATTTAAGCTGTCTCCTGAATATTTTGAAATGTTTCGATGAATAAATCAAAAGTTATTAAGCAAAAACGACCTTTTTACCTCCATGTTAAAGAGGTCGTTTCTCGGTCTCCGGTCAATTATCGGTCTCCTAAAAAAAGTTAGATACCGGTATTCAATATTTGTTCCATTAATAAGCTAGTATATTCCTTTCCCCTATACGAGCCTCTCATTCAGTAATTTATTATGCGGAGATATTGTTAAGCTCAGCGAGCCATGATGAATGTTAAGATAGATATAGCGATGTGATAAAACAATCCCCACTGTGATTCCCACCGAATGTGTTCATTGATCATCCACTCGAACTACTTCATTCAACCGCCAAGTGGGTCGACCATTGAGCCACGCTGCGGGTCATTAGTCCTAATTAATGGTTTTAGAGGTAATTAACGATTTAATAGAAACGATCTCCTCCCCTATCTCTAGTTTTACATCGTATGGTTTTCACGTTAATTATGGTGGTTATTAATTGCTGAGAAGAGCAATCGGAGCCTCCTAATTGTGGCATTTAACTGATTTTCTACTACCAAGAAAGCAACACACGGGCTGAAATAAGGATAGTACAAATTCTGAGGACCCAGTGCGCCGAGAACCCCTCGGCCATGCGGGTATTGAAAAATCAATGTATGGCGCTACTTACGGATCATTATACCACGACTCCTTATGAAGTGGATTTCATCACGAGCGATCTGTCGACAGCGGAACTATAGCATAAAACGCCTATAACATACATACCGTATCATATTTTGTCGCAAATATCCGCATTATAACGCCGGACAAGTGTACTTTGATTCAAATACCAGTGAGAAATGGGATCTATATCACATGATGTAACACTTGCCCAAGTGGTTGTATACGGCTTGGTAAACCTATGCCTAACTGGTCAACTCGGCGGTTCCTAGTAACGGGCAATGGTACTTTGACATGTGGATATTGTGGAAATAGAAAAATGTCGCAGTTTTCGGATAAGCTTGGCCCAAGATCAGGTCTGTTACGGTGTAGTCTAGCTGTAGTAAGCCTATATGCTTAATCATTCATGAGATACATATATTTTTATGATGGTAAGAAGGCTTATCTCACTGATAATCATGACCATATGCATGTATGTTGTGCATGTGGTAAATTTGATGCGCCTAAATATGTTGGCAGAGCCGCGTCTATATAATGGTAACCAGAAGTGACGGACAGACGTACTTGACGACTATACCCCAAATGCCATATGGTGGCCGAGGGTTGAACACTGAGAGCTTGTATGCGCCAGTGGAAAAAAAATATATATAAAAATGTATAGATATAAATATGGACCATATTTACAATCGGCAACTCTAGAAAATACAAAATGTCTTTTGTTTTATAGTATAGTGTCTTTTAAAGTTATCGCCCATTTATTGCTAATTCAACAGCACAGAGATATGCGATACGGATACCATAAGAGATAACATGTTAAATTAACTCTATACTGCATGTAGTAAAACTGATCGTATTTGTGCTTGGCATGAATGACTAATTTTCTTATTTCCTGTTCCACCTATCAACACAACACATGCAACTTAATAAGCAGACAAGTGTTCCAGAGGATGCACGGCTTGGTGTAAAATCTCGACCACATGTTGGTTGGTTGGTTGGTTGTGTACCCAGCATGTTGCTGCGGTAAATATGACACTGCTATTTGAGGTCCCATACAATCCCTGCCACAAGACTGCCGGACTATAATTATTAAATTATAAGCATTTACTGAATTTAATTTTAGCATTCAACCGCGTTACATTTTTTTTTTTTTTTTTCAGTTCTCTCGAAACCGTTAGCATTCACCCCATATATTTTTTCTAGTATGCATTTCGTTCATTTGCTTCTGGTATTGTACTCAAATGATGCGATAGCGCGCGACTGATTTGCGTAGTGTTGAAAATTAGGCGTCCTTCCATTTCCGTTTTTTCGCTGAGATTTTAGAAAAATTACGGAGTTTGAAAGGAGCCTGGGACATCCACTGGCAGTTCATTCAAGTGCCAGGAATATCGCATTTCTCACAGGGAAGCCCACAGATTTTTAATGCCTGCAAATGTCATCCTGAATAGGAGAAGAAACAAATTGAGACCAGATATACGGGTATAATAATCACTACAGAGTTGAGATATAGGCCTGCAATGCCTCGCGTTGTTTAACTTCCTCTTTTCTGTAGTTAAGAATTAACGCGGAAGTCGTTAACAGATGACATAAGAGAGCACCATTATGAAAAGTTAAGATAACAGCAATCCCGCTTTTCACATTAATTTTTAGACAAAGGAATCACTCTGGCGCATCGACGGGTGCATTGACAGGCCACTCTTGGTGCAATTTTATGGTTCGTAATCTCCCTCTACAGCCTATTATACAGCTTTCGGCAGATTTTAAACTATTAATAACCGGTATAAATATGGCGATTATATATGGACCAAATTATCCTACTATTTCAAGAAAGGACCATTAGAGTCACACTGGTGATACATTTGGAAACTTCAAATCGAAAAGAGTCCAGTTATCACTGATTAGAAATTATAACCATCACCATATTCCATCATCACCATTTATCGGTGAAGGGGGGAGGAAGGGTTCCTCGCCGATGAATGATGATGACCTGAAATCTACATCCATTGCCTCCCACACAGTGCAGAGCCGTAGCCAGGATTACTATGAGGGGTGGTTCGCCTTCACTCCAAAAGGGCACATCAGAGGGTTCGCTGTATGGGAAAAGGGGCAAATAGGGGGTTCGCTTCAGTGTTTGAAAAGGGCATTTATATGAGAAAAATATATAATATTTCCGAAAGGGGGTTCGCCCGAACCCAGAACAATGTTTTTCGTATTTTATGTTTGCATTGACAAACGTTGTCCCCTCTCCTCAGTCAATTAAGACGGTATTCAGATATCATATCAGATACTCCGGTAAAATATGACTTACCTGATTTGTAAATCAGGAAAACAGATCTTATAGGTATAGGTTATTAGATCTGAACCGGATATTATTCCCCCCACCTTTCGAACATTCTTTCTTTATCAGCATATTTAATCTAGGTTAACGAAGATGGTAAATTTTCGCCGATATTCTACGAGAAAAAGTCAATCACGACCAGCATTTCTGTCTTTTCAATTTGACAATGATTGAAGTTTAGTTCACGGATATGAACACCGCACGGCGCGATCTTCTGATATTTTCTATCGCCTAACAAAAAAGACTTTCGACGGGAGTAAACCCTCTGATGTTTACGTCTACCACGCACACTGCCTGGAAATGATGCCATATCTGGATACTGCTTCCCATAATGATTACTTTGTTGGTCCATGTGCTATACCGTGTGTAATTACTGGGGGCGTGATTTTGAAATTGTTTCACCAAGCAGGTCACCTGATTGGCTAACAAATGTAGTCTGAATGGCGAACTCCCACTATAGCTCAAGTTAATCCCTGGACTATGCTGTCTTGCTGTAGGCGACACTGGTGCACAGCATGTGGGCCACCGTGAGCTGTGGGTTGTTCTCTTCATCTCTCCCCTATGTTTATAACATGAAGCGGGATTTTGAACTATTGATAACTGGTGTAAATATGATAATATGGATAAATTGTTCCCGCCATTCCAAGAAAGGACAAATAGGCTTACATTTATGGTAACCCTGGCAACCTCAGGTCGAAAATATACTAGTTACTACTTTGTCTGTCTGTCTGCGCTTTTATAATACTTTATATCCAATAGCCATCGCATTAGTACTCAGGGCTGTGAAATTAATCTGTTGCAGTGAACAGGATCTTATTAGTACTATGGGCTGCCAAAATAATCTTGGAATCAACGTGGCATATCGATACTCTGGGCTCTGTGCATTAAAACAATACAAACCCATCCTGGTTGTCGATAAATTGAGCTTCAAAAGAATGTCAAATGCCTACGAACGAAATAACCACTGAACGTACATACGCGATTGATACTTCATTGGCGAGCTCTCGCAAATGAGATTATCACCGCTTTATTTAAATATTAAGAAAGGGTGTCGAACGCCATGTGTGAACTGTACGGTTGTTGATTTAAATGTGCTATCATATCACGACATGCCTGCATAGAGGGCTCATTTCTCAGCTAGGGCACTCCGATGGTCCAGTAATAGAGCGCTGCTTCGCAGGCTGGAGGTCCCGAGATCAATCACAGACTCACTCATACCGAAGACTTGCTTCCTCGCTTGACAATCAGCAAGCGAACTGGTTGACCCGGTAGCAGGATAATATGACTGGATGAAGTATCATGTCTATCTGTAAGGTATGGTGCTTCAGTATAAGGCGACATTGGGAGTGCTGTGTCGCTTGCAGGCACACCATCGTGATCCGATTGGAAACTTGTTGAAAGCGACGTTAAATCCTATTCACTCACTCACTCACTTCTCAGCTTTTGTATAATACACGATATACAGAGGAGCTACAATATTCTGGGATATTTATCCTGCTATGCAACTTAAAGAGGTAGTAGCGTCATATAAAAAATATTCAGCAAATAACAATTATGATAAAAGTTATTTAGCAGTTGAGATCAACTATGGTGAACGTTTTTCTGTGACCTCAATTTTTAATATCACGGGACGCTTAAAATCACAGTTCTTATATTCTCTGAAAACACGACAGCATCTGCACTTGGCTCCTGTGCCTGAGATGACATTGCAAAACGCGCATTAGCATTCTTGGCGTGACTGTTATCTTTTATCGCAGTGTGACGGCTTCTAACATATGACGTCATGGACACCTGGTCACGTTATCCGACGTCATCTCAGTCATTTCCCATTTTCATCTTGTTCACTAGGCGGAATTGAAGATTCTGACAATATTGATCCTTATACGAAATACAAGACTTCGCGACATGAAAAACCTTCGTCAAATGTTGCAGGTAATCATGATGTTCATTTTACACGAACTTAAAATCACGCTACTTCCTCTGTAAACATGACGTGAAAGTCACCCATTTTATATTTGGGTGAGTGAGTAAGATTTGAACGTCGCTTTCAACAATTTTCAGTCATATCACGACGACCCAGTCACATTACCCTGACACCGGGTCAACCAGTCCTCGATCTTTCATCTAGCTGCTGAGTGTCGAGCGTAATTTTTAAGTCGTTGATTTTTCGCCCCCGGATCGAACATGGGACCTGCAGCTTGCGAGGCGAGCGCTCCACCACAAGACCACCTCAATGTGATATTAAACCCTGTTTATGATACAACATATATCTCGATAACTGAATATAAGAAAATTCGTCACATTGGTACCCCTATGGTCTCTGTACTGTAATATGGGCCTATGTATGCCCACATAGCGGGCAATTTCACGCTACTTATAAGAAGTAGAGGATAAATGAGGAGTATTCGTGGTAATATAATACATTCTTTTGTGACAAATATTGAAGTCGATCAATTTCAACCATTGGATAAATAAAATAACGCTATAGTTCGGAGCGATGCCTCACATGACCCTGCATGGGACAAGAATTTTATTTGGGCGGTTTGCGGGGGAGGGGTGAAGAGTCGAGGAAGAAAAGGTTTCTTTTCCCGGGTCGCTGTGGCATAACCTGCGTACCTATGACATTTGTTATATAATTTGCTACTTGGATTTAGCACAAACTTTTAACTTTAGCATCCATATTATCACCCCTCCTCCCTCCAACCATCCAAGGACATGAAGAGATATACAACAAATTTGACGAAGTAGATTGAATCGAAAAAGGTTCAGACGTACATTATAAATGAGTGAGATATATAACAGGGCTCAATCCATGAAACCTATAAATGGTTCATCGAAATCAAAATGTAAAGTCCACAGTTGACCGTTCTATGCAGGGGCTATAGCTTTTTCACGAAACTAAATTAAATCTTATTCGCCAGATACAGGGGCTAATGTAGTTGAAATAAACTGACTATGCTTGTCTTTCAATTATTTCAAAATCATCCATCACAGCTTCCGACAGAAGAGAAATATTTTGCCGTAAAAGAGAAACTTATTTTATATTTACATAGCGAAATGGCGTCATTAATTAATTACCTCTCCCCTCCGCTTTTATTTTTCTTTGTCCCTATGGCTACTGATTCACGATTCATTATAAAATGAATAAAGTTATCTTCTGGTGTAAATACATACCACTGTATATCGCATATATTACTGTTCATGCAACTTTAAAAAAATATATATTTTTTGTCATTTCAGTGCATGTCCACGGGTTAAGACACGTCGTCGTACACTTGAAGTCCACTGGCCGTCTTTCTGTAGACACAGAAGTACCGTAATAAGACTTCAAAAGATAATTTCATCATCCATATATGCTTTGAAGCACAGACATTTTAGAAGTATTTTCTTCAATTAAATTCAATATCACTAGAAATGACGAAGTCGGATGATCTTCTTCACGGTACAAAATCCAACGGTAAAAATCCAGTTATTTCGTTCACATTCCAGAGTTCAAAAGTAATTATTTATGCCTGGAAAGTGAAATCCTGAACTTTCCTCACATCTTTGGCATAATTTGTAGGTTCTCTAGTAAAATTCCCAACTGTTTAGCATTATTACCACAACGTCCTCCTCGTTGCGCGAAACTCTGTTGAGCTAAAGTTGTATTGGGGAGGTTATACATATGTTTGTGTCTTCATTCAACAAGTGCGTCGTGGCAACCGTGCGACCTGTGAAATCACGTGGTGTGTACGAGAATTCCCGGCAAGCCATCACTATAAGAGGTTCCTAAGTGGTGCACACGATTTACCCGAGTGTTTTTTAGAATATTCGAAATAATTTAATCCCTATAAATGTTTCAGATGAAAATTAATAAATTCCGAAGAAATATTGAATAATATTAGTTTGTATATCTATAGATTATTGCAAATATCACACCTTTTTGGTCATAGACCCACGACGTGAGTGGCGCTTTAATAAAATGCATAAATGTTGACATTTCATAAAATGATCAAGTTGATGTAGTTTAATTGTTGAACCTCAGACATTTTATACCACTGAAACTCAATAAGCCAAGGCTGTAGAAATTGATCAAATATGCATTATCTTAAATTTTGCGCGACTTCAAAAATACCCAAATACGCCTCTGCATCGCTCATGATATACTATACAGACACCGATTGTGGGCTGAGAAGTGAAGCGTGTCCCATGCAGTCTATTCAAACTATTTCCCGGGAATACCGGTATTGTACCCTTAACTTTACCTAGGATTTGAACCCGGAATTCCCAGTGCATACAAACCCCAGCTAATTAAAAGCAACAGAGACTCAAAACCAGCATGCCTGTCCCAGCCTACGGTTACTGCATTTACCGACACCGGCTTTGATGTTAAACAGCCCCTTTACAATTCAAATAGGTCCCATATTCGCTGTTTAATCGCACACCTTCGAATAATGGCCGTCGAATGAGTTAACGTTCACAATTAAATATCTCTTACGCATGCTCTAAGTAGAAATTTTCATGGTAGTAGAATATAACGTAATTTTGATCCTGGGTGAAGTATATTTGTCGAACGATGGACCCCGTATCTTTGCAAGATATACCGGGTTCATTGGTCGAACTAAAGTCCCAGTGAATGAAATGTCTCTTTACGTAAAGTGACTATCATAGGTCATCTATATGTACATAAATAATAGTAAATACTAATAACTGAAAGAATACACCGGGCCTCTAAGCACAGGGGCTCGTTATCGTTGTTAATTAGTTAAGTTGATTGGGGGGGAGTAAGAAAATTACTTTACCACGGCCGTAGCCAGGATTTACTGAGGGGTGGTTCGCCTTCACTCCAAGAGGGCACATCAGGGGGTTCGCTGTATGGGAAAAGGGGCAAATAGGGGGTTCGCTTCAGTTTGAAGAGGGCATTTATATGAGAAAAATATATAATATTTCCGGAAGGGGGGGTTTCCCAAACCCAGAGAAACTCCCCTGGCTACGGGCCTGTTTACTCCCTCGACTCCTCCATCCCCCCCCCCCCCCACTCCCCACCCCCTAAAAAAAATCAACCATTTAACAACGGTACGAGACCTTGTGGTCCGAACCAGGCCATACCCGTCCTTCAGCTTGTAGATAATATTTTCAGGTGAACCGCGACAGGTTTTATTTCAGAGAGTGTGTACCTTCAACACATTAACAGCGGAGGAATGTCCCTTGAAATCCCCGAGCTTACAGGAGAAATCGTGACTTATTCACCGCCAACATTTCATCGTGTCGCAGGTCTGGAAAATAAAAGAGGACCTTGTTGTTTACCGATGTCTGCAAACATCTCATTCGTGTAAAAATAACAAACAAACTACGGTAATTCAAGAGATGTCAACATATTTTCAACGTCGAATTGCCTCTGGTTTAATTCTGACAGTTAAAGCTAACCAAAGTTATTTTGCATAGAAAACTTCTATTAAGTCACAAGCGGGAGATCCTGGGTTCGATTCCGGGCCGAGTCATACCATGGAGACAGGTTCCATGGTCAAACCAAGACTAAAAAGCTGAATTTTTTAATCTTCCTCGCTTGGCGCTCGGCAGGAAGAGGATAGATCAAGGGATAGTTGATCCGGTATCAAGATAATGTGACTGGGTCGTCAGGATATGACTGAAAAACTGATGGAAGCGACTTTAAAATTCTACTCACTCATTCACCTACCTGTAAAGCCATTCATACCTGATGGATTTGGAACCGATATATCATTATATATTTCTCTGGGGTATGACCTACAGCTATCATTAATATATCATCATCTATTACTTTGGAATATGACCTACATCTATCAAAGTGGTATCATTATCTGTTACGCTGTATTATGACCTACATCTATCATTATCTATTACTTTGGAATATGACCTACATCTATCAATGCGGTATCATTATCTGTTACGCTGTATTATGACCTACATCTATCACATATATCATTATCTATTACTTTGGAATATGACCTACATCTATCAATGATATATCATCTATCTATTATTTTGTAACTTGACCAACATCTTCCATATTTTTTTTTTGGTCTGTCGGTTTGCAATACGAACTACATAAATCACATATCTCAGGTTGATATCTAGCAACATCTATCTCTTATCACGTGATATCTGTCAGATTGCAACATGATCTACATCCGTGACCGAGAGTATATCATCTTGAGCTACAGCTGTCTCTCTCAGCTTGGAATGTAACCTACACCTATTAATTTTATCACATATCTGTCAGTTTGGACCATGACCTACATCCATTATTATTATCACATCCCTCACTATGGACCATGACTTACATCTACCAGTGTTATCACATCTCTCAGTTTGGACCATGACTTACATATATTATTGTTATCACATCTCTCAGTATGCATCATGTAAACATATATCACTGTTATCACATCTCTCAGTTTGGACCATGACCTACATCTATCACTGTTATCACATCTCTCAATTCGGACCATGACCTACATCTACCTCTGTTATCACATCTCTCATTTTGGACCATGGCCTACATCTACCACTGTTTTCACATCTCTCAGTTTGGACCATGACGTACATCTATCACTGTTATCACATCTCTCAGTTTGGACCATGACTTACATCTACCACTGTTATCACATCTCTCAGTTTGGACCATGGCCTACATCTACCACTGTTTTCACATCTCTCAGTTTGGACCATGACGTACATCTATCACTGTTATCACATCTCTCAGTTTGGACCATGACTTACATCTATCACTGTTATCACATCTCTCAGTTTGGACCATGGCGTACATCTATCACTGTTATCACATCTCTCAGTTTGGACCATGACCTACATCTACCACTGTTGTCACATCTCTGTTTTGCACAATGACATACATCTACCACTGTTATCACATCTCTCAGTTTGAGCCATGACCTACATCTACCACTTATCGCTTCTCTCAGTTTTGCCAATCGCCTACATCCATCACTGTTATCACATCTCTCAGTTTGGGCCATGATCTACATCTACCACTTATCACATTTTTCAGTTTGGACCATGACCTACATCTACCACTGTTATCACATCTCTCAGTTTTGCCAATCGCCTACATCCATAACTGTTATCACAGGTCTAAAGGCAATAATTGTTAACATACTTTCGTAACTATGAGATAACTTGCCTATTTTAGTACAATGACAATATTCACCTAGCCCAGTCCACATACTTATACATCAACAACTATTTTTTAGGAAGGCGCTAAGAAATGTGAAAATATTAATGAAAGATTGCGTGCAAATCAAATAAAGTTCGACCTTCTTTGGAAAATAAATTAATATGTTACACGAATAGACCGATTGGAATCCATAGCATAGTGATATAGGGTATGCGGGTAACGTCATCTTAAAATCTTATAGTAAATATTTAGATTTAAATAAAACGGTTCTTGTGGAGTTGGGGGTGAGAGAGGGCAAAACATCTATTATGACCAGCAGGACTCCTACTTTAGCGGCAATTCGCGGGTTGCAATACTTAAACAATTGTTAACGAACTTCTGTGGTGTGTACATATCTATCGAGTGAGAAGATACAAAGATTTCTTTATTTCTCCAGTAATAAGCGGTGTGAAATATATTATATGTGCATACATTTAACCTGGAAAGCTGAGCATGTGTGTATCCCAGATTTGTAGCTTTCATTGAGCTCACTTCATCAACTTCCGCAATTTCACTAGGCGGGTATATATATTCTCGTTTAAAACGGATGTTTTGTCGTGTGTACAGGATATGATAATGTATAAGTATTTATCACATCGTTACAGGCACAAACCAGTACAAAGGTACATTCTTTTGGTATTCTTAATAAATCTGGATTTTCTATTTACGGAAAGTCTGCACACATTGACGACGAGGGGCGAAGACGTCAATACACAAGCATGGGTTGATATTTATCTCAAATTAATTTCCTGAATCTTCAATTAAGACTAACAAAATAAGCACCCAGGTGTGTTCAGCGTCTTCAGCCTGCCCCCACCCCTGCGACAATCTCCAAACATGTATCGCTCCCAGTGGGTCTCTATTGCAATAAATGCCAGGATTCTGTTGTTAGAATATGACACAACACATTGAATGACTAATTGCAATTTATCGGGTCATCCATTCCCTCGCAAACACCGACATCGCGCGTTAAATGATTACATAAAGTTGTCGGTGTCACGAGAATACACATCGCCACTTCCGCTTAAACAGGCTTTGTTTAAAAATGGCCTAAATTACAGAGAGGACAGCTCGGTTGGGAGGATTATTTGTGTAATTGAGGGTTTGGGGTGTGCTCCCCGCCGCGGGAAAGGTCTCCTCCCCCGTGCATGAACGACGCGACACCTCGCATCATTTTCTACATGGACTTGTCCACTCCCCCTCAATACACGCGATTGCACATGCGCGGTCTAAAAATGGCGGGAGATGTATTTGTGCACAAACATGGACAAAGACGAATAAATACTCCATTTAGCTGTCAAAATAAAACTATCTGCTTTTCCATCTGCCTTCCAATATACATCCTTGTACCTTTGAAATGATAGTATTAACTTATGTATACCGGTCGCTTTTAGGGCCAGTATATATATGCGCATAGATATAAATAAGATAAAGACATGCATGAATTATGTATAGCCATTGTGCGAAGAAAATAATCTAATTTTGACATTTCTTCGGTCTGACAGTTCACAACACACAGGCTACAGCGCCAGAAGAAAGCTTTTGTGTTTTGGCGGGAAAACGCCGGTGGTGGTATGCAGGGAACCTGACAAACAACAAACCCCTCAAGGGCATTGGTTGTGTATAAACGTCTTCAAACACCAGGCCGGGATTCCGAATGAAAAATTCCCCGTTGCTAAAATAGCCGATCATTCCCGTTAACGAAATTGCTTTGTTGCCGTGAATTCAAGTGGCGTGGACAAGAAAACACCATCCGAGCTTACAGGGTCTATATGACATACATCTCAGTGCAATAAACTAAGTTGCTGAGTGACTGTGTGGCCGGAATAATATATGGAATTTTCTCGGAAAATGAGATCTGGTTTATAAAAATGATATAACCGCGCGCGAGGTGCCGGCAAAACTCTGGATCGGCCTCAAAGTAACAAAAGAATTTTCTTTCTTTTGGATTCGTCCATAGGAATGCCTCCCCCCCCCCCTTCTCACATATCCTCTCCTCAACAAACCTCGTTAAGTTTTCACTAAAATTAAATAGGTTCAAAAATGAAGAAATCCCTATCTGTAGTAATTTTACCTTTATACTTTACACATATTAGCGATATTGAAATTGCTCACGTGTCATAAATCAATTTCAACACCTTGAGTATATAATGGAGGTACCGGTATATATAGGCACTCTCAACAAGCACGCAACGATGTACAGGCTACTCTAGCAATATTTCACGTTTATATATTTCTTTTTTTTTTCAGATTTAATCTGTAATATCAGCTTTAGGTATAGACCAGCCTTTATTTGCATGAACCTGTTGATTTCCCACGGTGTACCGCGATATTCAACAGGTTGCGTGAGAAGTCCGCAGCTTTACCAGTATTCAGACCAGTATCTCCACGCTGTGCAGGTTACATTTTTGACAAGCGTATGTCAAATGAGAGTTTATATCCTGAACTTCGGACGAGATACGTATTACTTCTACGAAATACGAGTCCGGATTTGAATAAACCTATATTCAGAGTCGGAGGTGGATAGGTTACTTCAGAATTCCGTTCAAAATATTTGCATTGTCAGTCAGTCAACGATTTTTATTGTGAATATATTAAGGACTGTGGCACCATTCAGCCTCACATCCGGGAGTTTTCGCACGTTTAACTCGACAAAAGCTGCTGCAGTTCTGGCGTACTCTTTAAAAAAAACTCTAGTGAACTGTTCCACTTAAGTTTGAGTGAAATGTACCTGTTCACTCAAACTCTAGTTACTTTTCACCCAACTCGAGTTAACACCACTCAAGTTCACTCAACTTGAGGGCTCAAATTCCACTCTTATGCATGAGTGAATGTCTCAAGTTGAGTGCATTTAACTCAAGTTGACTGAAAAGTAACTCCAGTTGAGTGAAAATCTCACTCAAGTATTCAGTGGGATCAATTTTCACTAAACTTTTTTTAGAGAGTATATGGCAGGAACCATTTCACAAACGGAAGGCTAATTCTACCTGAACACGGTTAAACACCTGTTTAGAGTTAGAACACAAGCGCGAGGTTCACGTGTTTATGTTTTAAACATTTATGTTTAGCGTATAAACACATGGACGTTCAAAATACTTGCATTATCAGTCAAAGATTTTAATTGCAGGGACATCCAAAACCTAAACACCAAGACGTTCAAACCCTCAACACGTTTAGGTTAAAACAGGTTCTAAAACTGAACCCTGCTTCTAGCGTTCTAACTCTGGACAGGTGATTTGCAGTGTAGCTGTATAGAGACGATGGCGGATTTCCGGTTAATGAACTCACCAAGTATATTGCAAATTATATCCAGTGATACAGAAGTACATCCAGACAAGACCAGGTTTTGAGTTTGGAATAATATTCTTATTTGCATAGTTTTCACATATATACAAACACGAACCACCCGCACTATCATGCCTCTATATAGTCTATAGGCAAGTTTGTGAAGGGTACATGCAAGTTATTTTTGCATCATATCCAATCAATAATGAAAGACTTCATTTACAAAATATACTTGAACTCTATAGAAAAACTCCTCAAAACACAATGTTCGATACATTGGATAATAACAGCATGCGAATAAAGGCCGCACGTGAAAAAGCACATTTTAAAGGCCTGAACAACATATATATGACGATGAGAACGAATCCTAAACTGCGAATTGATTTTACACAGAATATAACCTTGCAGGTGTTCAATACAAACAAATTGTCAACTGCTTATTTTACAAAATACGACAAGTCGAGAAGCAAAATTCACTTAGCACGCGCATTGGGCTGTCTTCGTCGCTTAGTCAAATAGATTCCTGCAACCCACACGGTTTTATCTTAAACAGCATTAACATCGTCATTAAATATTACGGATTGAAGTTAATTCGTCGTCGTTACAGGGCAGATTGAAAATTTTGAAATAGGGTCCGGTCGAAAATAAAACGGCGCTCGGGGCCAAAAATTCGAATGCGTTCCTGTTCGCTTGCCCGCATGTATGAACAATGGATGAAGCCCAGACCCCCAGGGCTATACAGCGCGGTCAACAGAGCAGTTTTGGACGCCAGGCAGAGTTTCGCAGTGTGGGTCAAACTTCTTCTCAATGGTTCAGAGGTAAACAAGACGAGATGTTTACACTGCGTTGAACTGTCAAACTGAACTCCCGCCATTTGAACATTCGCATGGGGGAATAAGTCCTATGCATAAATGCGAGGCCAAATTATATACAGACAGGTCATTCTGAGTATACCAATCCATTTATTAATTTCCGATATTCCCCAACTGCACATGTGTAAGGCACACATTATAGGTGTTGGTCTTTTCATTATTAACAGCTATGTTTAATCATGAACTCTATGCCAATGTACAAAGTAAATATAAAATTTGCAGTCCTATAGTCCACTAGTTTATCAACTAAATTAGACAGCTCTGAGAAATGTAGCACATGAAACTCAAAAAAAAAAAAAAAGAAAAAAAAAAAAAGCTTCGTGCTGACGAGTTCAACACTCGACTGTGCAATGTTTTTACAGAGGGCTTCAAGAATATTGCTTTTCTTAGAAGAAACACGATGGGGTTTTCGTATTCTGTACCAAATTAAATGACTTGCGACCTTCCTTTGTCTACGGGCCGTTACGTAAAAATGAAAGTGCTTTCGCGGGGAGCAAGTAATGGACAGAGGAATGCGACAAATTCTGTCCGTCAGACAGCGGTAAAGCTTTACATAAGGGCTTTTGTTTGCTGTACAACCCGTCCCAGCTGGGAAAACTGAAGTCATGCCTGGCGGATAACGCTTGCTTAGTCAACCATGGGCTAATAGAATAGACAAACGGACGGACGTACGTCCTGGGATATGATTTACAGGTTAAATTCAGGCACACTGACCATGAAAACATTTTGTGACAAAAATATTTTTTTTATTATTTAAATAAAAAGGTAGAAAAATACTTTTGACAATGGTCTCAAAACACAAACCTATCCCGGCTATACAATTAACTTGATAGCAGAGTCCTGTCCAACATTTATTTTTTACCAAAACAAATATAAAAAAATTCAAAAAAAAAGAGAACTTCATAGACCCATAATATATTTTAGACCTACACAGAGGACATTAATTGCTGCGTATGTTTAATTAGTGGAAGACTTGGGAATGAAAACCTATGAATGAACATGAAGAAACAAATCAATGAAATTATTTGGCAGTGAAAAACAATATAAAAATGCGTATGGTCAACTATTTTTTCAGTTCTAACAAAGCACTATTTAATTTGGGTTTCAAATATGTGACCACTGTGATAATTAATACTTCGGGTTGCAAAATACAGCAATTCTGCTGGAAAAATATCTCAAATAAGTCAAACAAAAGAGTGTATATCAAACAACTGACAAGAGCATGGAGGTTGAACTCTGGTACACGTGGCCTACATTACCGTCCATATGATCGCAAAGGTCATTCTTTTGACGTTTGTCAGCATGGCGGCTTACACTCAAAACGAGGCTCATCCACGTGGTGCCGGCTTCGCACATGGGGAACAAAGAGAAACGAGATACCAGCATGTTATGATCGTTCGTTCGTCTTGCTTAAATAAAAAAAAAACACGTTCTCACAAACAAAAATATACCTTTACAGTAACCTTCCAGTCGTTCAATTCCATCGCTTTAAATAATCACCCCAACGGTGTATTTGATCACATTTATCCATATGGGATTTGAAAATGACACGACATTCAATTTGACAGTTCGATGGAGCAGCAAAGTTAATTTTGACACTTGTTGACTCCCGACTCCATAATTAATTTGTACATCATGAAATGCAATGGCAAATGAAAAGTTAATGACATTGGCAGAATAATAGCCAAGATAAATGTTTATATATATATATATATTTTCACACAACTGTCAAATAATTTAGGACACAGTTTCTGTTGTTTCTTCTCTTTCCGACTGCTTCTGTTTTTCAAGTTGACTGATTGCTACATCGACGAGCATGTAGAAACAGCGAAATAAGTCTTCTTGTTTTTGTGGAGGGGGAGATGGGGGAGGGGTGTGAAGTGATCTCTCGGTACAGTGTCCAAAACTCAAGCTGTCTTGTCGTTGTCGATTGCTGGGCATATGTAAAGATCGGCTTCCCCCATCTGAACCCGAATCACACTCCGAATAATCATCGGACGATGCTTCGCTCCCAGACAGATAACCATCCGTTTCCATGTAGTTGTAGGGTGGAGATCTGCTTGGTAGACTATCATTTTCAGAGTCCACGCTATTTTGTCGGTTTATCCAGTGACGGTCATAATCATTTTCAGAGCTCTCTCTGCATATTTTTTTCCTGCTCTGCATCTCGTCCGGAGACTTGTCACTACTGGTGGAGTGCTTGTGTTTGCGGGTGATGGTGTATTGTAGGGGATCTTGTCCGTCTCGTTTTATCATCTCTGGCAGAATTCTTCTTCGAGCATTGATGAACCAGTTGCATACTTGCAGAACGGTCAAGCTGGCAGCACGAGACAGTTCGACTTTCTCCTGGTCTGTCGGGTAGGCGTTGTAGCGGTGATCATACAGCCAGCTTTTCAAAATACGAACAGATTCTTTGGGTAAATTTCCACGCCGTTTTTTCGAAGCCGAATCACACGAGTCCAAGCCCATTGCTAACTCTTCTTTCATCTCCAAATCCAGTTTTCTGCCACCCATAGACATGCTGTCATATTCTGTGTACCAAAACTTGGGGACAGTTTCTCGAACTGAAAAAAAATGAAGTAGAAGAAAATCTATAAAAATACGGAAAATGAATAATAATTTCGTAACATATTCTGCCCTAATATTCAGTTAATTGTTCATGGATTTAAGCCAAGTGTTTTTAGTTTGAAACCTAGCATACCAAAAATATTTACCGAGTGACATTTCCTTTCCCGCTTAATTTCCTTTCTTTTGACATAAAAGTGACAGCGCGCCAAAAATGACAGGATGCCGGATGGATTTTCCCGCAATATTTCACAGGTCAAGTTCGATTCCTAGAAGTCAGTATGTTAGACTATTATCATATATTTTCTTTTATTTCAGACAAGGTAGACTTTGTGCAAATTAATTTATTAGAGCCTAGAGGGTCTATTTATTTGGATCCCGGATTTTTATGAGTTCCCGGAATTTCGTCATCAAACGCAACAAAAACGTTCTAACAACGTAAACTGTCAGACCACTTGATAATGTACTATATTTTACTTATGTTCGTCAGGATTTGAGACCAAATTTTCACCAAGAAATCCCTGAAAAATGTACTTGTGTTGTCTTCCAACTTTCTGACAGAGCGCGAAATGAACACCACGTGGTCGCCCTACAGTGTCTTCAATATGGCCTCCATTCAACCGGTAGAAAACGTCAAAACTTTCAAGCCACTGTTGTCGATCAAAATAAAGTTTAGACTTACCTCTGTCGTGATTCATGACGGAAAACGTAGTTACTGGACTCTCGTACATCTCGACTTCAAGTTCAGTTACAATCCGATTGAAACGTAGAAGAATATCAAAGCAAACTCAACAGTTCTGTAAAAAGCACGCCGTCTCTCTGCTGGCATTTACCGCGTGTGTAGTATTTTTTGTTTGACAGATGAGTAGACCACGTGACTCATTTGCATATAAATAGGACCAGTCCATTAGTTGGCGGGAGATTACAATGTGGGTAGGGCAGGTTTGAATTGTCACTTGTTGAAGGGAATGACATTTTGCCGACTGTCAATGATCTGTCAAGCGAGACGCAATTGCACTGCCCGAAGGCCGGGGGATTTCTGACAGCGCCGGTTTTGACAGAAGAGAACAAAGCAGTCTCCGCACAGCAGTCGCACTTGATCAGAGAAACATTTAATGCAAAGCAGGGAAGGGGGCTTGTTGTTTATTTTATGCGGGGTATCCCATTTGCAAGAAAAGTTGAATGGTGGGTATTGAATTTAGCCAAAGGTGTTCCGACCAAATATCAATCCGTTGTAATAAATCACAAACATTTTTTTTTTAAACAGGAAATCATGGTAATAATTCGAACCTAATTTCCTTCAAATAGGAATTTTCTAAATTTGTAATTCATGTCACACCAGGTATCGTTAGTAGAAATTATGTATGTGTTTCGTGGACTCATTCAAACAAACATCATCGATTTTGACATTTACAACAAAAATATCTTAAGCATATTATTGTCTACTGTTAATTGATATATAATGACAATAAATCAATTTCACGCTAATTTCGTGTCTATACTTTCAAAGGAAGATCCTGCACCAATTACCGAAAGTACTGATTGTTTTGACGTATATCAATTCTTCATGACTCTGGTCAAAAGTAAAATCATTTAACACAGTTCAAATCCAGAATGACAGTTCAACCGTGACGGGACAGTCGATTTCATGTTCCGCACATTTTCCCACTTTTTTTCTGCCGAGTGCAGAATGTGAGGCGTAATTTTACAATTGAGATATCTACCAACATATCATATCAAACTAATATTTTTCTGTGACTATAGCAAGTTTTCTTTTGTTTCTTTTTCAGAATATTTCTGTTTTGAGTGTTCAACGTGTCACTATTTTGAAAGTCCATTCATTCAAACATTTTTTTCACTTGCAATTACCTTGGGGAACAACAGTGTAAGATAAACCGGTATATATGAAATTAAGCCGGCGAAACAAAGGTAAACGTGTGGAGATTGGGAAATGTGGTTCTGGTACATAAATGTTTCTGTATTGGAGCGGATAGGTTTATTTGTAGAGTATGTCATATTGATGAATGACTTTTAACAACTCGGGATTTGAACATATATTTAGGGTGTTGTGGTTTTACTTATAGTGAATTACGTCTCTCCGCAAATCGCCTACGTACACATATAAAGGTGTCGAGGACTCGGTGTTAAGAGGAAAGGACCGGAGGGGGTTCTACACTTGAATAGAATCCTTATCATTGCATCGACTATCGGTAATTAATTGCCCATCGATACCTACCGTGACCAATTTTCCACAGAGATTTTATTGTTCTGATAAACTGGTCGGGTAGGTTTCCTTCTGGGAATTTACGATGTCATCTTCGCAAACCAAAGCGTTTTATATGACACAAAGCTTTGTGCATCAGAGCTTATAGCGATGTTGTCGACTTGGCCAGAGAAGATGGTATAATGTATTTATCACTGTTTCCTTCATCAAAGATTCTTAGTGCGTTTCACAACTATATAGATCATATTTGTATATAAATTTATACTTACAAAAAATATTTCCGCGGCAGTTGTCTCTTATGGCACACAGCTCATATACTGGATTTGAACATGGCGGTAAAATCCGATTTTACCTCCATGATGTGAATAAAGCTCGTAAGAATATGCAACAACTAACTTAAAGAACCACGTATGTTTAGATGGATAAATCGTCCCAGAACAGGTACGGTAGAAGTGCCGAAAATAAAATATTACATATGCAAGAAATTGTTCAGTTGGGATGAAGTACAATATTATATTGCATACCCACAAAGTTTCATGGCAATGAGTCTCATCATTCTCGAATAACAGAGCCGTGAAGTAGTGCATTCGTGCAAAATCGCAAAGGACCTGGTATCTTTAGATGGGTAAATGGCCCCAGATCAGGTGCAGTGCGGAAGTACCAAAGTAAAATACTTCACTACAAGAAATTGTTCAATTGGCATGAAGTACCATATTATATTGAATACTCAGAAAAATTTCAATGCACTGAGTCTCATGATTCTCGAGTAACGGGGTTGTAAAGTAGTGCATTTGTGCAAAATAGTTCATTCTGAGAGGAAACACATGAAGATAAACGACAACTACAACCAGATTCGGTCTACGACTACGTATTTGAACGGCGAGTAAGCTATATCAAGCTGGTTCTGGTTATCGTTTATCTTCATATGTTTTCAGAAAGAAATATGAGGTGTTTTCGCCTCGAAATTGGCGATTTTGCACGAATGCACTATTTCATGGCCCTGTTATTCGAGAATGATAAGACTCAGTGCCTTGAAACTTTTCTGAGGATACAATATAATATTGTACTTCATGCCAAATAGGCAATTTCTTGTATATGTAATATTTTTTGGCGCTTATACTGCACCTGTTCTGAGGCCATTTACCATATAAACATACATTACATGGTCCTGTTCAGACAAAAACACCTCATATTTCTTTCTATAAACATATATGAAGATAAACGATAACCAGAACCAGAACCAGAACCAGCTTGATACAACCTACTCGCTGTTCCAATGTGCAGTCGTAGACCAAATATGGTCTGGTTATCGTTTATCTTTATGTGTTTACAGAGAACAATAGAAATTGTTTTCACCTCAGAATCAACTATTTTGCACAAATGCACTACTTTACGGCCCTGTTACTCGAGAATGATGAGACTCAGTGCCTTGAATTTTTTCTGAGTATACAATTGAACAATTTCTTGTAGTGGAAGACTACTTTGCTACTACTGCCTTGCGCTAGATCTGGGGCCATTTACCCATCAAAAGATACCAGGTCCTTTAAATCACGGTGTAGCCGAAACAGTTCATCCTCTCGCAAGCACTCTTGATTAGAGACTTTCGGTTTGCGAACATTCCCCCTCCCCTCCCCTCCCCTCCCCTCCCCCTCGTGGACATTCGCCCCTGCAGAGAATTTCCCATGCGGATATTTCCCCCCTTTCTGTTTATTTTTGTACTGGGACTTTCGTACGAATGTGTAACAAAGTTGAAATATTGACAATTTTTTTCTTCTTATTTTCTATAAGTATAGGTATGTGGAACAATAGTTAATAACTACCATACAGTGATAAATAAATATTTTTGATACATATATGTTTATGTTAATTGAAAGCTACTATAGTAGTAGTATAACTGGATCTGAGCGCGTATTGACCTACTTCCGACAGGAGGCGCCACCAGTCTTGTGACGTCACTTTCGGTTCCGTCCACGTGACCGAAAATGCCCTTTAACCCCTGCGCATGCGCACAATACCGGATATAAATAATGGTGCGCAGGGGTCAAAGGTCACTTCCGGTCACGTGACCGGAACCAGAAGTGACGTCACAAGGCTGGTGGCGCCCCCTGTCGGAAGTAGGTCAATATGCGCCCAGATCCCGTTATACAATATCGGATATTAATAATGGCGCACAGGGGTCAAAGTTCACTTTCGGGTCAGGTGACAGCCCGGAGTTATGTGCCCTAGTTCCAGATGTTTGCCACCAGGGCAACGAAGGACCTGGCCATATATATGAGGGCCAGTCAGAGTGTGTTTATCGCATGTCATTCTCAAACAGGGTTCACGACGAAATCGCCAGCACTTGCTCAGCATAAACTGCAAGTGAAGAACCCCCAGTTTCTCAACAGGGCTCAATAAACGCGGGTCGGTCCGTATTGGCACGAAAAAAAAAAATACATGAAATCATGGGAAGTAAGACTTATAGTAATAAACATAACCTATAGGTGTTGTGCGATGCTATTATAACGAGTCTATGATCAGTGCGACCCCAGGGTCGAGCCTTTATTGTCCATTATGTCTCCGCAAAAAAAAATAAACATACAAAATGGCGGTGCTTGCTGTGGGGATTTCCCTTTTCACATCTTGTGGATTTTACTATGGGGTGTGGGATCTTCTTCAACCTGTAACCATCTCGGTCATCTATACGCGGTAAGACTGACCCTGGGATCGTGTGTATCCATTTACAGCCTACTTTCGGCAAGTGCGAGAGGGAATTTCCAGAAATCAATACCACGTGACTTCGTCAGCCAATCAGCTAACGTCTACCGACGTAACCCCAACGTAACTCGCCATTTTCGAATCATGTGATGCCCTACTTGTTGAAAATTACAGATCTACCACACCTCTTGGGTGATACGAAAGTTATTCATACCTATATATTTTGTAAGCCTAGCCTTTATCAGATTCCTCGAGTCTGTTCTCTGCCGGATGAAGGCCGAACAGAATCCCGTAATATACCGGATATCGCTCCGCAATAATGGAGACTCACGATTCGCAAGCCATCTTATGGATGGCGAAGTGAACGCAAATGGGATCTTCTTTTCTTCGTCTCACCACGTAGAACACGATGGGAGGGGTCTCGAAGCTAAACGGTGAATGTTTTTAAAAAAGTCACTGTGAATGCGCATTGGGCGAGTAGCGCTGGGGTGGACGTTTTGGGGTCTAGGTGGGCCCCTAGTGGTCCGATTGGGTCGAGTGAGGTATCAGTGTGAAGCACTCGTGAGGGAGCATCCGACTAGCGGGGCGTGACGTGGAACTGACGTCATTCTGCGCATGCGCAGCAGACAAAAGGGCATGAGAATGGACGTTTTGGGGTCGAGGTGAGCCCCCAGTGATCCAAATGTGTCGTGGAGGGTTGTCAAAGTAAAGCGCGCTTCCAGGGCGATCAAGTCATGGGTAGGTGCATGTAAAACTAGGATTTGTCCCGAAAATATAAAAAGCGGAACACGGACTTTACCCCTAAAATAGGGAAAACCCCTACCAACCAGGTCTAGAGGGGCTAATATCATTTCCCGGTGGATCGGGGGCTGCCAAGAGAGGCAGGGTGGGTGAGGGGGTGTATGTAAAATTAGGGTTTGGACTGAACCTATAAAAAGCGGATACACCGACTTTACCCCTAAAATGGGGAAGATCCCTATCAACCAGGTCTAGAGGGGCTAATATCGCTTCCCGGTGGATCGGGGCCTGTCGAGAGAGGCAGGGTGGGGGAGTGGGTGTATGTAAAATTAGGATTGGGACTGAACCTATAAAAAGCGGAAAAAGGACTTTACCTCTAAAATAGGGAAAATCCCTATCAACCAGGTCTGGAGGGGCTAATATGGCTTCCCAGTCGATCGGGGCCTGCCGATCGAGTCTAGGTGGATGAGTGGGTGTATGTAAAATTAGGATTGGGTGTGAACATATAAAAAGCGGAAACACGGACTTTACCCCTAAACCATGGGGAATCATGGCTGATTTGGGGTCCAGGCCATCCCTGGTCCAAATGGGGTAGCGTCGGATTGAACTGGTGTCTAGTCCGGTTTCATCATTCTGCACATGCTCAGTGTGACCGTAGTATAGAAAGCAGCAAGTTTGAGGGGGGGGGGGGGGGCGTGGGGTGTGTTTGAGGGACCATCCGTGGTCCTAATAGGCCGTGTAGGGTGTCAAAGTGAAGCTCTCGTGGTATAGACCACGACTTGGGGAATGTTCACGTCATTGGTGACGTCATCAGTACGAGTAGTAGCCAAAGTGGACATTTTAGGGGTGTGAAGGAAGGTGTTAGGGGTAGAGATGGACCACCGTGGTCCGAATGCGTCGTGTGAGGTGTCATCAGCAACGCCCGCCAACGCTTCAACGCCCTGGTGAAATAGCTCGGAAGCTCTCTAGATATTCCATGGAATTGCCACTAATTCATCGAACGCAGTAACGCCCTGTCTGTACGCCTGAAGCTCTGATTTTCTAGATATTTCATGGAATTGCCACTAATTCATCGAAATTCAGTGACGCCCGTCAACGCCCGTTGTTACGCCTTAGCGCCCTATCTTAACGCCCTAACGCTCTATCTGAACGCCTTAACGCCTTAGCAAGGATGACAGGTCAATACTTTTATTATCCCCAATGTTACATCATACCGGTACCCAAGCTGGGGGAGCCGCGTTGGATAGGTTTACAATTCAAGAAAGCTCTTATCCAATCAGAGGCCGCCATTTGGCACTGCATCTGTCATATTCGTTCTTTCCATTCAGAAGTCGCCATTTCAGAAAGTTCCATCTTCGTTCGGTGTAACCTGAGCGTCGTCGGGCAGGCCAGGATATTGTTCAGGCAGCATATCCCCAAACAGTTGTTTGCGCATTCTGATCGCATTTTCCAGGGCTTCGGTGAGTGGTAGCCCCATATCCTCTTCCAAGTGACGCTTAGTTTTCATGGTAGACCTGTGCGTGGGATCGCCTTTCATTTCAAGCGGCAGCACACTATACCGTTCATAGATGACCATGGCTGTTTTCCTGATGTAGGGGCGCACTTTGATGTACACCTGTTGTATGTTATCCTGTCCGGGATCTTCGATTAGCGCAGCATAGCTATTAATAGCTTCATGCACAATACGATCCCGGAAGGTAAGTTCTGCCTCACTTCTCTGGGATGTAGGCTGACTATCTGAGGTCAAGCTCTCCGTATAAGTAGATAGACTCTCAGCAGTGTTTCGGTGTCAATCGGTGGACTCTCAGCAGTCTCTGTATCAGCATCCGCCTCAGTGGACTCCTCGGAGTCTTCAATCCCATGTATATTTTTCTGGTGTCGCATCATATCGTAATGTCTGGTGAACGTGCGTTCGCACTCAGAGCATGTATAACCCATATTGATGGTTGAACGTCGATTGTGCGCGTTTTTGAAATACGCTTGCTTTTTTAGACAGTGCTAGGGGCCGTGCTAGGGGCCGTGTGGTCATATCATCCAAGTTGCCACATGAACAGGTACAATAAAAGCGTACCTGAGATACAACACATATCACGAATCGTTAGATTCTTGGTATGTGCTTTAGAATAGGTTAACCAGAAGACTATTCTGTGAAGTCATGTGATGCAGTCAGTATGTCGGCACCTCTTCCCACTTCCCTTATATGTGTTGTAACCCCCGCCCACGCCCAGCTTAACGCTTCAAGGCCTGGCGAAATAGCTCAGAAGCTCTGATTTTCATAGAATTGACACTAATTCATCCAAATGCGATGACGCCCGTCATTACGCCTTAACGCCCCTCTCAACACCTTAACGTCCTATCCCAACGTCTCGTGCATTGTCGATCATCTATGTACGAGTTGTCACAGCGAAACAGCTCACCAATTACCAGTATATGAGTTGTCAGAGCATTTCCATCTTGCTCTCTAGATTTGTATCTAATACCGCTTATGCCGGTGCTAGGGGCCGTGTGGCCATATCACCCAAGTTGCCACATGAACAGGTACAATAAAAGCGCACCTGAGGTACAACACATATCATGAATCGTTAGATTCTTGGTATGTGCTTTAGAATAGGTTAACCAGAAGACTATTCTGTGAAGTCATGTGACGCAGTCAGTATGTCGGCACCTCTTCCCACTTTCCCTTTATGTGTTGTAATCATTATGTTGGGGTTGAAGAAGATAATTTCCCGTCTCCAGCTGTGTCTCCATATCCGAGGTTTTCAACATCGACGCTGTTTTTTCGATTTCCATCTGGACCGGGTCCTTTTCCAACAATTTCTTATGGGTCACGAGGTCGGCATATTGCTGACGTAAAGCCCGTCGTAGTCTGGGTGCCAATGTGTTATGGGCTAAAATTGCGACTTCCTCTTTCGAATACCCTTCGTGGTGAAACTTGTTTTCTGTGACCCTCAACGTCTCGCACATCTCGGCGTCCATACTTTCTTTGAACAAATGCTTCCATAGCCTCGAGTTCACATTGTGTTCACGACTTTCTCCCCTGGAAAAGTCGATGTTCTGAGGATAAATTCGACTACCAAACACACGGAGTTGTGCTCTGTCGATGGGATTGGAGAACAACACAAAGAATTGGCAGTTCAAGGCAATATCTCTGGACGCCTTCCCTTGAGGAAAGAGATTCTGGGTCAAATAGATGACGGACAGATTGCGATGATGGGACCCTTTGTTGAATAGGTCCGCGATTTTCGAATTGTCCTTGACCGCACTCATCAGGTCATCTAGCACTACCACGTTAATCTGCTCGGGGTCGAACAAATACGCTTGATCGATATCGTGAGGAATTCCTGGGACAAAAATCACATTCTGTAATCGCGTGGATTCGTACGCGGACTCCCATTGGCTATAACATCATACAACGCGTGTCGGAGCTGGGTTTGCCACACCGTCATCTAAGAACTTCATCACCCAGGAAATCTTGTTGGTGTCTCTTGTCTATGCATTAGACGAATATGTCTGAGCATATTGTCGCGACGAGAGAGTGAGTGAGTGGTCATATAAGGTACCCACTCAAAGTTTCTCAAATTTGGCGATACATATCGCATGCTGATAGCGTGCAAGATCTATGGCGCTACGTTTCGTAACTTGTGCCTAATTCCGCTTAACCCGGGGCTAGGGGCCGTATGAACCCATGTACTTCAAGATCCTCATGGTACGCATATGAACAGTCACAATCAAAGCGTGACTGAGATACATCATTCTTTAGATGACGACTTTACAACGAATATTATGGATTAGGAATACTGATCAGCGATACGGATTTGATATTTTTGGAACATCATGATGTCTTGCCGGCATCATTGAAAAATGTTGATCGCTTCTCTCTTGCAGGAAACAAGCCTATGTTTATGTGTACTATGATTGTTTTTTTTTAATTTGGTGCTAATACTGTTATATGGAATATGGAATAGGTCTTTGGATTATGGACGCGGATATTCTCTAATGGACGACGACTGAATTATGAATGACGGACGCTTGTAATTCCGACAGAACGTACATGTACTCGACATGGTACCCGGTCAAAGAGTGGACACAGACTGAGGCTAATGGTGTACAAACGACCTTATATGACCACTCACTCACTCACTCACTTACTCACTCCCACTCACTCACTCACTCACTCACTCTGTGAGTTCATTTGGACCAGGGATGGCCTGGACCCCAAAATATCCATCATTTCCCACGAGTTAAGAGGTAAAGTCCGTGTTCCGCTTTTTATAGGTTCAGTCCCAATCCTAATTTTTCATACACCCACTGACCCACCCTGCCTCTCTCGACAGGCCCCGATCCACCGGGAAGCGATACTAGCCCCTCTAGACCTGGTTGATAGGGGTCTTTCCTGTTTTAGGGGTAAAGTCCGTGTTTCCGCTTTTTATAGGTTCAGTCCCAATCCTAATTTTACATACACCCACTCACCCACCCTGCCTCTCTCGGCAGGCCCCGAGCCACCGGGAAGCGATATTAGCCCCTCTAGATCTGGTTGATAGGGGCTTTCCCTATTTTAGGGGTAAAGTCCGTGTTTCCGCTTTTTATATTTTCGGGACAAGTCCTAGTTTTACATGCAACCACCAATGACTTGATCGCCCTGGGGGAGCGCTTCACTTTGACACCTCTCACGACCCAATTGGACCACTAAGGGCTCACCTAGACCCCAAAACGTCCACCCCAGCGCTACTTGTCCAATGCGCATTCGCACAGACTTTTTCAAAAAAGTTCACCGCTTGGCTTCGAGACCCCTCCCATCGTGTTCTACGTGGTGAGACGAAGAAAACAAGATCCCACACCCTATAGTAAAATCTACAAGAAAAAAATGACACCCCTATACCTCATAAATGCATTCCCCGTATAGATGCAAATGTTCGAACCAGGGGAGATCACCCAGAATTTGCCCCACAGCGGGTTCGCCCAGTCAGAGTTTTCTCCCTTGCCTCCAGAGGGCAGCACGATCGATGTCGTGATGTCAAAAGGGGATTCCCACAGCAAGCGCTGCCATTTTGTATGTTTATTTTTGCGGAGACATAATGGATAATAAAGGCTCGACCCTGGGGTCAAACTGATCATAGACTCGTCATAATAACATCGTACAACACCTATAGGTTATGTTTGTTACTATAAGTCTTACTTCCCATGGTTTCATGTATTTTATTTTCGTGCCAATACGGACCGACCCGCGTGTATTGAGCACTGTTGAGAAACTGAGGGTTCACCACTAGCCACTTATGCTGAGCATAGCGCTGGCGATTTTGTCGAGGACCCTGTTTGAGAATGACATGCGATACACACACTCTGACTGACCCTCGTATTTATGTCCAGGTCACTCGTTGCCCTGGTGGCAAAAAACTGGAACTAGGGGGAGATAACTCCGGGCTGTCACGTGACCCGGAAATGGCCATTGACCTCTGCGCGCCATTATTAATGTCCGGTATTGTGCGCATGCGCAGGGATCAAAGGGCACTTTCGGTCACGTGACCGGAACTGGGAGTGACGTCGCAAGACAAGTGGCGCCCCCTGTCGGAGGTAGGTCAATATGCGCCCAGATCCCGTTATACTACTACTTACTATGTAGTGATAGTACATATAGGTTATTAATTATAACGTAGTGATAAAGTACATTTATACATAGCGTATAGCCACATAAATAATAGCAAGTGTTATTTTACGGATACATGTTGACAAAGTTTTCAATTCATCTTTTTTTTTCTCTCTCTCTCTCTCTCTTTTCTCCCATTATCTTTGCAAAAAGTTGGAAGTATTTCCAACGAAACGTTAGCTCCACAACAATAGGTCACAGAAGATTAGGGTTGCACAACCGGAAGTAGAAAGCCTCTACCGAGAACGAGAGAAATGAGACACATGGGAGTGTCACCCAACAAGGCTTCCGAGTATCCAGCTTTTCGTGACCGGATATCGCGGCACAATAAGCCAGGTTGGAATTAACGATCGCCATGTCAGTTCATGCCAGAGACAAAAGGACGGGAGGTGTAAAAGAGCCCCACTTTATACCCCCAGTACCATTGTCTCGCACACAGCCAGCCGTGACAAAATGTCGGTCTACGGGATTCCGAGCATTGGCGCCATCTTTGGGCAAAGGGAGAGTTATTTGAAGGGTATATGTGAACCATGCACACGTCGGCCTCACACTCGGGTACATACTTGTGTGAGAGGTTGGGGGTGATCTGAGCGAATTTAGACATATAATGTATCCTCTTGAAGCTCACATACTGTGCTATATGACGAGGTTGTTCCGAGTACCACATGATTAGGACATCATGTGGTAAAGAAAGCGCTCACCTACACCCGTATACACTGGACTATAGAGTGGGGCGTGTGGGAGAGGGGAAGGTGAGTGATATTCCAGGTACGACTGATGTGACTCCCTCATCCTGGTCCACTTGGCCCATCGCCGCAAGGGGGTTCTGCATGTAACTGTTTTGACTAAAATTTGTTGGGGGGGGAGGGGTAATGTTGGGACCGCATGCAGGGCCACAAAGCTGATGCTGACATACTTACAGTCGAAAGGGTGGTCTCCGTACGCCCCAACTGAAGCTGGTGTTGTCCAGACAGGCTATGGTCAGGCGCTTAGGAAGATCCATCAGGGATAAACTGTCTTGCTTGGTGGTCCGATTCTGAAACGGGACAGAAAACACTTAGCTTTGTACGTGTCGTATGTGGGTATTGGGGTGGATTTTTTTTCTTCAAGACTTTGATGTGCTCCAACTGCACGACAGGATTCGATTTCACTATGCGGACCTACAGAGATGCCTCTTGGATGACGACCGTATAGTCTGGTGCTGCGCCGGTGGCCATCAAAGGCAGATGTCGCCCACACTAGTCGGAGTTTGATGTTTACCCCTATGATCCGTGGGTTGTCACGGCAGAACAAGGGCGTCGTCAAGTGAGATTTATTCAGATTTTCGGTCGTACGATAACAGTGATTCGATGGAGGCAAGATGTGGGTACGTGTTGGTCGAGGCACTCACGAATTTATCCCTGAGAATCACATCCAGCCAGAGATTTACTGGACACTCGGGGCACCTTCCTTGAGATAGATTCCGGCCCCATTATTGAGGATTTTATTTTTCACTTGCAAGTAGATGTGAGCTAAATCCACGTTCGCCGAGATACCCATAGCCGCTCTTTGGTTTGTCGGTACGGTCTACAAATAAAATTATCTGACGATAGAGGGGCATGGCTATGGATGAATGAAGGCCATGTGCTACTCAAAGAATCTCTCGTTTTCGATGTGCGTCGTCGGTTGATCGAAGGTCAACTGGAACTGCGTCTGGGGATGGGGGCCTTTTATTCATTTGACCCATGGATCGTTCCTCTTTGGCGATCAAGACGCCTGCCCCTACTTAAGCTCTGCGTTCGACTGCCTCTCAGATGGGAACACTGTTGAACGCATCACCCAGGGCTCGCACCCCACTTCAGATGGCTTATGTCTCGGTTGCTTTGTTCCCACGTGTTACGAGCGCGAGGAATTACTTGACGATGTTCACGAGCACGTTCCCGAGTCCGTAGCCCCGTTGAATGCGCTTCCTCTAAAGACGAGCATTAAAATTTTACGTCACTTGATCTCCGTATTCGCGAGGCCTTCCCCGGGCAGACGTGTAACAGGGGGACATTGCTACCTCCGATGATATGTGAGACTCTCACGACTGAATAGATATATACAGGCCGTATAATATTGCAATCAGTTCCATCACGGTCTTGGTCCGCTCAAAGGCGATGGTTCCGGCCGGAGGGTGTTGTCTTCAGTACTCGGAGCGTAGGCACATGCTTTCGTACTCGGGGGGACCTGATGCACAACTAACGCTAGAGCTCGCAAGCTCGCCATGTTTTTCCTTGCTGTACATATTGATTCTCTCCGGGAATGATCGGGGTCCGCATGAAAGTCGCTTGATTCTTTGAGCTTATACTCGTGCAGTGGTCGATGGACTGGGTGCGTATGGCACAGAGAAAGAGAGTTGAAGAACATCAAAAAGGACTGCGTGTGAACCATTCTATTATCCTTTTATTATTGCATCATACCCAGACTAGAGGAACCGCTTTGGGTATGATTACATAACACTCTAGAGGCTTGAACCGTACGGGCTTTATCCTTTCGCCATGTACACGTGCTGGGTTTCTCCGATAAAGATCTGGTTCCGCAGTCGATGATTGGGGTGGCTTGTTTCAGGTCCATGATCATACCCGTGTTGGCGGAACGTCGACTCGTCAAAGGCTTCCAATGCAAACTGGTGCGCATAGGGTACATTTTTTCTCGCCAGGTTATTGCTATCTCGCGGATTCTTAAGCACATGTTCTGATGTATTTTGTCTTTACTGAACCGATTCTGCACAATGTAGATGACGCTGAGTTGCCACTGATTACTGCCTCTGGTAAAGAGGTGGGTAACCCGAGCATCCGTTTCCGCCATCAGGTCATCAACAAGGACGAGGATCCCTTTCACATAGGTGACGTTGGGCATCGTTGCATACACAGTCTGTCATTGTCCGTAAAACCACACGACCCATGCAATGGGTGGGACAATCATGCTGTCGGCGTATTGAAAGAGCTGCTGGCGGAATGTGTCTTGCCTGATCCCGTCGGACGTGCGATGAGGCAGTTGAAGGGATGTTGCCACCGGGAGTCCATGGCTGGAGTTGTATCCTTTTGTGTGCCCTCGTAACTCTGGTACGGGCCCACGAGACGTTTAGGATGATCAGCTGGTGGTGGATGAGTTGTACTCCGGTGAGGAGTCGGTGTTTGGGGTGTGGGTATTGTACCTTGATAGGCTTGGGTCTTGACAGGTTGTGGCTGAGATTGATAGGTTTGGTTTGAATGCTCCGCGGTCTGCCGGGACCAACGAAATGAACGAACTCGATCAGTCTTGCCACTTTACGAGGTGCACCGTCATGCTTCGGCATCATTCAGATTGTATAATCCGTCCACGGTGTATTTGGGCTAAATGCCGTCATTTTGATCTGACGACGATACAGCTCACCAAATCCCCAGTGTACGAGTTGTCACAGCGAAACAGCAATGCGGTGTCCATAACATCCCTGATAACAGCATCAGCTTGCTGTTCAACTGGTGGTGACAGGTTGAAAATGGAATCTGGTCAATTACCTCTCATTATTACCATCTAGCTTTGAGTTACCGTCTCTGGTAGCCGTCATTTTCATCTGACGATGATACAGCTCACCAATACCCAGTGTACGAGTTGTCACAGCGAAACAGCTAACCAATTACCAATATACGAGTTGTCAGAGCATCTCCATCATAGCTCTCTAGATTTGTATCTAATACCGCTTATGCCGGTGCTAGGGAGCGTGTGGCCATGTCATCCAAGTTGCCACATGAACAGGAACAATAAAAGCGTACCTGAGATACAACACATATCTATCACGAATCGTTAGATTCTTGGTATGTGCTTTAGAACAGGTTAACCGAAAGACTATACTGTGAAGTCATGTGACTATGTCAGTATGTCGGCACCTCTTCCCACTTCCCTTATATGTGTTGTAATTCACCATGGACTGTAAAACGTCCCTGTCAGTGGCTCTCATTGAACACGGGGGACGCGGGGTTTGATCAAAATTGCTCATCGCTCCGGGTGGGGAGGTAACTCCCTTCGAACTTGCCCTTGACTACTGATCCGCAAGTGCTCCCTTCGTTGGAAGGCATACCACTGTGTGCGTTGGGGTTTAGGGTCGTACAAGACAGCCCGGGATTGTGCTCTTGGTGACTTGAAGAGGGCTCCCTGAATATTGTCATGATAGACCCGATTGTAACCCTCGACGAGCTAGAGGAGCATATCGATGTATCGCCTTGTACCCTAGGTAGTGAAATATTTGTATATGCGGACTTTGAACGTCCGATTGAACCTTTTCACGACGAAAGCCTTGATCTCGTTGAAGATGCGAAAAAAGAACACCCTGTAGGTGTTCAGAAACAGTTGCAAATACAACGGTTTGCGTCCGGTCTCGAACGTCTGCTTGAACGCGTTGATGAGGTCCTCCCCCGTTCTGGCCAGGGTGGGTACGACCCACACATATTTCGACAGGATAGCAATTAATGTACATCAAGATATACCGGATGCCGTCGTTGTATTTGGCGCTCACGTCGACCAAATCCGCTTGCCTTACCATTTAAACATCTATGCCACCAGCGATGACACCTCCCATCGCCTCATGATGACGACTGACGAAGGATCTTGCTGTACTATTGCGTCGTTCATGGGATCTGATACACATCCTTCGCGGCATCTTCCTAATCGGATCATAGAATAGAGTGGCGAGTAAAATGCAGTGTAACCTCATCTAGCCGAGCCACTCCTCCTATTGCTCCTCCTCTTCCTCACTTTAGCCTTCCGCCTCCCTATCTTTCTGCACACTTTCCAACTGACACTCATCCTCACTCTCCTTACACCATTTTGACAATTTCCCATATAAATATTTCGTGTCAAGAATGGATACTAACCTTGTTCTCTAACAATGACCTTAAGGGCCAACTGCCTTCAAAATTCTGCATTAGAAGCACAGAATCGAGAACGAATAGCAATATTCTGTCTCTAACACATCTTCTAATTTATGACTGTCCAAATTACCTGTTAAATTTGTTATTGTGTGGCTCCTCTGACTTTGATTATGAAACAAATATGCCTGTTTTTGAAATAGTCCAAAAGTTCATTGGAGCATCCAAACGGTTTCATGCTCATGAACACTCTCAACCGGTGACAGATGAAGCTAATCAAATCAGTGCTTTACCAGTTGTATAAATAAAATTTATTCGACCCATTGTAAGTAAGCTAGAATTATATGAAGTAACGACATACCCACTTCTACATAAGTATTATCTATAAAATCCCACCACCCTCAAACGCATTTTGTCATTGAACCATTAATTGGTTTTTCTGTGTATGTAAATCATAATTTTGTTATTTGTAGTCATTTTGCTTTTTAACAATTTATTGTGTTTTTCTCTGTATGTAAATTATTATATGTATGTTATCTGAGGAGAGTGCCCCGTGGCCTTGTGGCTGTGCACAATCCTCATAAAATTAAATAAAGCATTACATAACATTATAACTCTAATTAGATTTTTATTCGGTTTTCACTTCGACTGTTCTGTTTGAGCCTAGATTCTCTCAACATTCAAAGAAGTCACCATTTTGTAAACCGAGCTAATACAGGCAAACAGTACAGTTGGCTGTGTTCCAGTTTACAACAGTAGTAGAGAAAGTTGATCAGGGGTACAGGGGCAGGCTGTGGAGGTCACGTGACCGGAAGTGACCATTGGACCTGCGCATGCGGGAATGTCCGGAAATCGATGGGATTGTCCGGTAATTTCACCTGGTTATACTGCCTGGTCCTGTGTGCTATAGGGTGCACCAGGATACCGGCGGCACCACCACGTGAGCGCCCAATGCATGCGGTGACGTGACTTCCGGTGATGGTGTCACTTCCGGTGATGACCTCACTTCCACCAAGGGTCATGGATCAAAGCAAGTGCCTGTGACTGGGCGGTTGACAATTCATTAAGGCGTAACGACGGGCGTTGACAGACGTCACTGCATTGCGATGAATTAGTGTCAATTCCATTGGATATCTAGACCCATCAGAGCTTCGGAGCTATTTCACTAGGGCGTTGAAGCGTTAAGCTAGGCGTCGTGGGCGTTACTGTGTTACGTTCAACCGTCAACATGAGTTATAAATGTTCTGAGTGCGAACGCACGTTCACCAGACATTACGATATGCTGCCGGAAAAATTACATGTTTATGAAGACAACGAGTCACAAGAAGCCGATGAAGAGGCTGAGAGTATACCGGCTGATTCTGAAAGTCCGCCGGCTGATACTGATACAGTGGCTGCTGATGGTCTATCCACTGATACGGAGAGCTTGACCGCTGATAGTCAGGCTACGTCCCAGGGAAGCCTGAGTGAGGAAGAACCCATCGTGGGATCGTATTGTGCATGAGGTTACTAATGCTCATGTTGAGGCGATCTAGGACGTCGGGCAGGATATTATACAACATATGTACATCCAAATGCGCTCCCACATCAGAAAAATATCATGGCTATATATGAACAGTATAGCTTGCTGGGGTCTTGAAATGAAAGGCGACCCCACGCATCTATTGGTCTATCATCTATTGGTGAGATATGTAAAAGGGTGAGAAAAAAAATTAGTGAATATGAAGACCAAGCGTCACTTGGAAGAGCTTACCACCGATTGCTCATGCGCAGAATGATGGCACTTACGTTACAAACCACGAGCGCTTCAACTTGACACCCCGCACGACCCATTTGAACCACAGATGGTCCACCTCGACACCAAAACGTCCACCCCAGGCCCGCCTGCCCAGTGCGGACATTCCCAGAGATTACCGTACATTCTCGAAGATTTCCGAAGATTCCCGGAAACTTCCGGTCACGTGACGATCTCCTGACCTCTACAACCCGTCATTGCCTGCCACGAATTAGGTCAAGTTTACCCCAGATCCACTTTCTCTACTACTTACATTCTTAGAAATAAAATCCCCAGATTACCGTACATTCTCGAAGATTTCCGAAGATTCCCGGAAACTTCCGGTCACGTGACGATCTCCTGACCTCTACAACCCCAATCTAGCCCCAGAACTCACTTTAGCTGCGAAAACTGACCTCTGGCCTAGTGGATTTCTGGGAGCAGAAACGGAAACGTCGCACCTGTTTGTTTACTTTCTTATTTATTCTACTTTTTATGTGTTTTGTACTCTGTCCCAAATGGGATGCTCAGTGCAATAAAGAATCTTATCTTATCATACGCACAATTAATTTTCGGCGGAACCAATCTCGCATTCGTCTATTTCCGTATTGGTGGAAAATAGCCCAGTTGCTGAGTTCTGGGGATAGATTGCTATTATTCAACTAAACATAGAAATAGTTTTGTATAATTTGAATGAATTATGTTCGTTTGGTTAAAATTAACTGAATTTCACAATAAAATGCGCCCGGATATTTCGATTATCAAAGGCACTATTTTTTAGCCGGCTCACTGCGTGATCGTCGTACGTTCCCCACCGGTGGGGATTTGTGCGTTCTATGTGAGAGGCTTGTTCCGCCAATACGGAAATAGCCGAACGTGAGATTGCTACAACCCGTCATTACCTGCCACGAATTAGGTCAAGTTTACCCCGGATCCACTTTCTCTACTACTTACATTCTTAGAAATAAAATCGTTTGTATTGATGACAGGGCGAAGTAGAAATCTAGTACATTCTGGTTATAGGATATTGAGATGACTTGATTTCCGTCTGATATGATTAAAGATGGAGTGAGTGAATAGAATTTAACGTCGCTTTCAACAATATTTCAGCTATATCGCGAGGAACCAACTAAGCACCACCCAGCCAAGTTACGTTCCTGCTACTTCCAAGAGGAAATCTTTGAAGCAGCATGGAACCAGACACCCTCCATCCATTCCATAACACACTGAGGACAGCACACAAGACACAGACAGGACGCCTATAGTGTAATGAAGACAAGTGATATTACAGTGCTAGACATCACATTATCAAGTTCCTGTTGCTTCTCAGCAAAATGCATTGAAGCAACAGGAACCTGTGGATGTTTTTCAGATTACTAACCTGATATAAATATGTTTCATATATCATCAAATACTGAACATATGGTCGAGAGTGCAACGAATTGTCCCGACATAGGCCAACTAAACTCGAACAGTATTGTCTGTTCATTTTAATAAGTCGTCTACTTTGGAGCTTGTCAAAAATCAATAGTTAAATCTGCATAAAGTTTCTTTTCTATACCCATGTATAGAAACAAACTGAACTCTTGAAATGACTACCATTACTCCATGATATCGATAATATATCACACTTGAAATAACTTTGTAATTCTCTTCAAATAAACCTCCAGGACTGTTGTTTCTTTTATTGGGGCCCAATTACATATGGAGACGTCATAATTTACTCCCGTTCACTGGCACGAATGTCAAACAATGCCGTGTAGGAGGTGTTTATTTCTCGGCAAGTTCACTGGGCATGGGATATGCACGAATACATTATAACGCCACCGTAATGAAGCCCTGATACATGAAACATCAGAACTGAAGTTTTATATGGAGAGAATTACAAAGTTAGTTCAAGCGTGATATATTATCAATATCACAAAGCAATGGTGGTCATTTGTTCGAGTTCAATTTGTTATACATGCAGCGAAAAGGAAAATTATGCGGAGTTAACTATTGATTTTTGACAAGCTCCAAAGTGGACGACTAATTAAAATGGACGGTATCTTACTCTCATATGAAGGTCGACCACACTCAGAACCATCCTCGCTAAAACCAGAGCTAACTCTATCCTAGATACCCTTGGTAAACATGCATGGGAATGAATGGTGCTCATGGGAAATGCGACGGTATTTTTCAGCCAATCGTCAAAGCAACATGTTGTGCATATTGACCAATCAGATATCTTGGTTACCGTCACCCTGGCGACTGTGACAATTCGAAAACTCCACAGTTGCCGGATTTGGCGATAGATGAATACATTTTCAATAAATTATGAAAATTAATAAAAACAAAGAAAAACTATATCAAAAAAAAATTTAATTCGAAAATATTTAGGCTACATTTATTTTTATTTTTTTCAGAATTTATTGAAAATACTTGCGCATTCATCTACCATCAGATATCCCACAACACCTAAAGTGAGCGCGACGCGGTCTGCTTTGCAAGATTAGTGGTCAAGGTTTCGCCTTGACTTTGTGAAGATGAAGATAACGCAGTGAAGATGAAACCAAACCGGCTTTTGTCCACAACCATGTTATGTAATTCTGGTTTATGATTCTGTTCAGACAATGTTTTACTTTTTGGAAATCTTATTTTCACATGGCAGTGTGACTGCGTCACAGGACCTACGAAGTAAGGTAGGCATTATGACAGGCACTGAGCTCTTGGCAATCCCCCCCCCCCCCCCCCCCCCCAGCCCCAATTTGAAATCCTGCCTATATTAAGATGGGCACATGCAGCCCAAGTCAGAATCACCAGAGATTTTCATCAAAAATCACCAGAAATTTTCGATTAAAACAGTATTGAATATTTTGTTGAAGATTAAAAGTGATGGGATTGAATGAATAGTTTACCAGTTACTGTGCTGATGTGAATCTGTGACACACCAACACATTCTGTGGCAGTGATTCTGTGACACACCAACACACTCCGTGGCAGTGATTCTGTATCCCTTAATCAAGGAATCAAAATTTGAAATGACAAGAAAAATTTAGACATAATTACACATGTAATGTTTTTGTTTAAATTATATCCCAGTGTGATATATAGTCAATATTCAAGAAGTACAATCAAAGTTACTTTATCTAGTTAAATTCTACCCAAAGAAAATAAATTAAGACCCTTTAAACATGCCGTCAATGCCAGATGTTGAGTTTTATACGGCTGTAGATCAGGGCTCTGGGTGCATATATCATGTTTCCAAACCCTTAACATGCTTAATGCACACAACAGCGGCAAAACAAAGCTTGAGCTATACATGTATAACACACTTTCATTTGAGAGTCCAGACATTCCACCATTCATGTGAACAAATTGTACTAAACATGGAATAATTAAATTCACACTACCCATTTCTACAGTATCAGTACTATGTTACTATCTGTAGCAGTTGAAACCCAGTAAAACTTAAACAATTAAAACCAGTAAAGAAATTTGTCTGTTGAATAACAGAAAATATGGTATGGAGATTTGAATGAGTAAACTACTAAACAACTTACATGATACCAACAAAATATCCCAACACAAGCTGATAAATTCCTTGGGTGGCTTGCAGGACAGCTTTGTTTCACCCTCAGTAAATGTTATCATTGTTGCTCACAGGCTAATCTGAAGGATGATACCATTGGTTGATGTAGGATATTTCATCATCAGTGGCAATTTGACCTAAATTTGAAGCCTGCATGATTTGGTCTGTGATGAAATGTTTGGATGTGAAATAGGATACACGTTAAAGGACACAGTTTACATATATCTATAACAATATACTGAATTGTGTGTATTAGGAATGGCAAGTTGCCTGGTAATAGCAGTGTAGATAAATGCACTAACAAATGATGGAAAATTAGCATTTCCTATTTCATAAATCCCCACCCCCAGTTGAAATCCTGCCTATATTAAGATGGGCACCGTCCAAGTCAGAATCGCCAGTGATTTTCATCAAAAATCACCAGAAATTTTCATCAAAAGTTGGTCAGCTCAGAACTTGTTGGTAACAGTCTCCTAATGCGCCTTTATTCCAAAATAAATAACACTCGCCGATTTAATTTTACAATTTTTTAATTAAAGGAAACAGATTGAATAATATAGGTTCAGTAGATTTCAAGCTTTACGTGTGAAAATACATTTACATCTCTTTAATGGTTTTCAGTGCCCTTGTACAGGATCAAAACAACTTTTTGAATCACATTATTTTCCCAACAATACAACAAATTTTTATATATAGTACTATAGTAGAAAGGTAGCATTTATGTAGTTTACGGTAATTCAACTCAAGACCAACACCTTCTATGCACAAGATAATAATGATTCTATGTCATTCTCCTGAGCATAACCGGTACAAAGACGAATAAATAGCGTCTCTACATCACGTTGTTATCTAGATATATGAGACAACACATTTTGGGCATTGGCAATCTGATGAATGTACTATTCCGGTTTTCTTGTTTCACATTATATTCTATGGCGGTTGATCGATGATTTTCTTCATTGATAAACGTTAAACCACCTAGCTTTAACTAATTCTGCTAGGCTGTCTTCATTCAGACTGTACAGCCTACACAGTCCACAGAAAATACACCGCACATTCTTGTACTCCCAGCCTTATCCCATTTGATGGCAAGTTTATGGGGCTGTTTAATGTCTAAGCTAGGAAATGTTCCAGGGTAGTGGACAGGCATGCAATAATATACTATATCTGCTATACAGGACACCGACCACTGTAACTTGATGTGACAAGCAGCAGAGTAGAAACCGGCCTTATCTCAGTGGGCTTGGATATAAATCACTGTTAAAAACCACAAGGCTGGGATGGAGCCTCTCTCTGTGTTTGTTCCAAGGACAAGCCTTAATGACTTTTAAATCCACTGATAAGGAGGTCCCATGGCTTCATGGTCATAAAAGGAACATGATACTGTTAAAGGCCACATGGATGGTATGCATTTATAACAATATACTGAAGTGTTAATTATAAATCTAATTTTAATCAGAATTATTTCAGATCAGAACTTGCTGGTAACAATGCCCTAATGCACGTTCATGCCAAAAATCAAGGTTCTAATGTCAACGGTTCTCCTTATTTTGCCGACGAAAGGATTCGGATGGACTGACTCACTCACTCATTACCGGACAATTTGCGATCTGTAGCCTACTTCGTAGGAATAGCTGATCTTTATTTTTCAGTTGACATTTGAACTTTATCGATAACTCGCTGTGACGGAATCCCCGTTTAAACGTACAAATACCTTTCTCCGTCACCGCTGTATCTAGCATATAATTGCATACAGCAATCCGCCCCAAGCAATGTATTCTCCCGCTTCATCCTAAATCCGTCCATCTGGCATTCGTATACAGTCACTCTTTTTCTCTGTCACCCCTATTCTCGCATTTATGAACCCGTCTGCTCTTCAGAATGTGTTATATGCATGTTTTGAGAATAGCTCAAGCGTTCTCCAAAAGCAGTCAATGAACAAAACAGGCGAAATGGCGGGAAAAGCGGAGGGATCCCGAAAACACTAGACCGGATAAAGTGGTATGCCCCCAAGTGGCCGAGTCCAAGTAAATATATCAGCATTCTAAATACTTGCGGTCGTCACGAATGAAATGTTTTGTTCGTTTCCCGCGCTTTGTCAAGGAAGCATTAAATTCCAGGATTACAGCCTCGTCATGACAAAATTCATCAACACAGATTTCATCGTTGAAAAATGTTCAATAACAGCAACATGAGTAGGCCTATTCGTATACTGGAGATCAGCTAACGGAAACTCATGCTTCCGAAAAAATTGACAAGTCATATTTCGCTTGATAAATTTATATTGACAAATCCGGAGGATGTAGTTTTACATAATTTTGTGTTCATTGTGTTATGACATATTCAAAGACTGCCCAGTGATCTGCCGTCATATGTCAACACGGGACAAGGAAATCGACATGATCTATTACACAGCCGTGTATATTTCTCTTATTCCGCACTCATGTTCATTTCTTGTTGGTGGTGTTCATTTCATGTGGCCATACATCATAATTATGTACCATTATTAATCCTAATATATAGGCTACGCATAATTTTCAAGGCTATGTCAATTACAAGTAAGTGTTATGGAATATCATGAGTCTTATTACAAAGTGGTGTAAAGTGATCCATAAATTGCCTGGGTCACAGCTGGTTGTTCACGTCCGTAAGTGGGGCATGGGCTCCCACAAAATTAGGAAATACAGATAAATCGCCATAAATAAATAAAAAAAAATGTATGTATTCCCGGTGCCCGATTTTTATAGATATTATCGGAGGATATACTTCACAAAATATACTAAAGTTTCAGAAAAACAGGCACCAGACCATGTAACATTGAATTTTTAACACAGTTGCGCCTGTCGTTGACGGCTGACGGATCAGCTGATCTATTGTTCTCCGCTCTCGTTAAGCGAGAGTTGTCTGGGAGAGGTGGTACATGAATTACAGAGAATTCAGTTCTATTCCTTGAACAGATTGAGATATTTAAGCAAATATACTGGTAGATATGGCCCTATCACGATAACCAGTCAAGGGTATAGTTTTTAATGTTGAAATTTCATCACAGCGCTGTATTAAATCTAAACCCCATCACCGTACAGTACTCCAGACAATTACATTAGTATAGAAAGGGAAAATCTCCTAGGATTTGGGGCGGGTGCGTTCATGTGGCGTAAATGCAGCGTAACCTTTGACCTGGGATGTGGTGGTGGAGATGCATGTGGACCCTGGAGTGACTCCTGAGAAGAAGTTGAGAGAAATAACGTCATCGATGAAGTCATCAGTATGGAAAGTGCAAAGTACGGGCATTTACACAGTGGAGTGTTTGGGCGATCTAGCGGCCATCCTTGGTGTAAATGACGTGCAAAATGTCGTCTTGAAGTTATCGGTGTGTAAAATCAGACTGCGAAGTGAGCTCATGGTGCGCAATCGCAGTCAGTCAGAACTAAAGAAAGATAACATTTTGGAGGCGTGAATGGGCGTGTTTGGGCGATCCGGGGGCCATCCTTGCTTTGAATATGGCGTGCAGCTTGTCGAGGTCACTTCGGGTCACGGGACTGCCCGGTGGATGCAAGAATAAGACTTGGACATCTCGCTAAAATGCGGAAAAACGGATCTATGGGCTATAACTGGTAGGGTCTCGTATTGAAGCACTCGTCACGTGACTGGCGGGTGGATGCAAAATCGGATAACGGAAAATGGGAATTCCATTTAGGAGATGTTGCTAAAAAAGCCAGACTTCCATGAATCCCCATGTTCTTTTCAAGGTAGGGGTTTGGGGATACCGGACTTATGCTGTAGCCAAGAGGTCTCTGTTGTTGTCCTCCACGGTTTCGTAGCAAGGGTCTAATTTCATAATAGCATAGACCCTCCGTGTTATACTACATCGTAATCTTTCTTAATAGCTTATTTCTATAATACCATCCTGTTCAGCATTATCAACGTTGCAAACGAGCATATGCTGATAGATGACTGGTTCCAGCTACTTTGGTGATCGGGGTCATGGAGTAAAGTGTGTCCTGCCCCAGTTATGCCCCTTGGCTGTGCCTAAAAATCAGGACTCCTTTAAGGAGAGAAAATTTGACAAAAAACGTGGTTTTTTTCAAGCAGGTACCGGACCTGCGAACATGTTAATGAAATTAATTGAAATCGCCCTTGCAGATTTTTCTGGAAATTGAGTCGAATTTGACCATTTTTCGACTTTTTAAGGATAGCTGTCCCCCAGTTTTTGCACCCCCATGACAATTTGTCGTCTGTATCAATAAATATACAAGATAACCATAATAAACTGTAGAAAATATTTCAATTTAAAAAAAATAAAATTAAAACAATAGCGTCCATTTTTCAATTGAAATTTCATGAAAACTGTTGGTCTTGTTTCAACTTTGATGGTATACCTTGATAGCAGACAATTCAAACTAGTAAACTTATCTCATTTTTTTTTAATTTTTGCCTGGTTTTGTTTTTACAGCTATTTTACTAAAATAAATTGAAAAAAACGTACTTTATAACGGTCGTTTGTCTTAAAAGTTGAATAATTAAAAAACTAATCCGAACTTAAAAAAAGTGAGATAAATTTTACTAGATCACCTTATAAGTAAGAAGCATGCCAAATTTCAAAAGCGTAGCATGGATACTTTTCGAGAAATAAACGTTTAAATCTCGGATTTTGTATAAAAATGAAAGGCTAGAAATCGGACAAAATGTGTCCAGCTAAACATCTGATGAATTAATCCAAATTTTTTGCTTGAATTCTATTGTCAAATACATTTTCAATCTGTCTAATGGGACCTACTCGAATTCCTGTTTATTCTGGATTACTATTACACTAAGTTTTTTTCATCAAGGCGGTTTAAAGTCCAATTTAAACTTAAAAAACTGGCTAAAACTCATTCAGCTGAGAATTGACACCTGTGTAGATCACTTCACGGCGGGTGTCTGAGTGAAGTGTCACTGTTATAATTAGAAACAAAAATACGGATGTTTGCATGGTTTTGATCAGATGGGGGTAGATTAATGTAAATAAGTAGGACTAATAGATAATTAGCTTACCATAATACTGCGGAAATGAGTTTTGGAAAGGGAAATTTAACAGACAAAAATAATAGTAGCCAAGCCCAAGCTAAGGCAATCTGTTTAATTGTTCCAGTGCCTCGGAAACTAAATTTTTAATCCTAATACTGAAGCATTTCTATTTATAATTTTGATTTCATTTTTTCACCAAATGTTAGAGGAAAAAGTGAATATTTGAACGAAGAAATAAAAAAAAATGACCAATTTTGACCCTCTAAGGGGACCGCTATCCTTAAGTGGTTTTCTAGAAAAACTGAAGCAAGCTTGGGATGATCGAGATTCAGTTTTCTATAACATATCAGTGCTGTGTCTTAAGATAATAGTTTAATGATGCTCTTTCAGAAAATATATACATATAAGTGATTTGGGTTGAAGATTCTACGACAAAAGCGGACTCATAGTCTATTCCTTGTCGTATGAAAGAATCCCTGGAGTGTACCCTGTAGTCTAAGACCGAGGTGATGCGCATCCGCATTCGATGAGTAATAAAGAAAGATTGCATTTTTAACTGCGCAGGGGCAGGGCGTGTTTCGGTGATAGATGGGCCATCATATGTCGTGCAGAGTGGAGAGCTCTCGTGTTGTAGACTACTATTGGCTTTGTTTTTACGGAAAGTGAAGTCGGTTTGCACATGCGCACTCGAGAGTAGTAGGAAAAGCGCAGATAAGTGGGGATGTGAACTCGAATGGATGAAATGTACACCCCTATGCACTAGCCCGTAGGGGTAGGTAGTACAGGATACACGGCGTTGGATTTGGTTATTGTGATTAGTAAAATGGTGTCAGGAGTGGGATTCCAACACAAGCCCATGTGTGCAGAGCAGAATACCTCTACTATCTATGAAGGAAGTGCCATGGATCTACGGACTGGAGCCTTAGACCATACGGCCATCCTGACAAAGCCGGATATTATGGCCGCAATTATCCATACATGTATATAGTGATACATTTATTTGTACAATGGTTTTACAATATGTCGCGGTATAACAAAAAGGTGTATGTAGTCGGATTCGAACCCACGTCCCCACTTGTATGGACCAACACTTAAACTTGGCGCCTTAGATCACTCGGCCAATCGCTGAATTTCGTGGCCATAATGATCCATATATAATGGTACATAAATGTAGATCACAAAGATCACATTTATGCCAAATTTACGTCTACAACTAAAATCATAAGAGATTCATTCCCTATCTACACACGGAGTATAGCTACGTGTATTAGCTGCTCTACTCCCTCGTCCCTATGAGGGAGACCCTCGTCCCTATGAGGGAGACCATCGTCCCAAAGAGGGAGACCCTCGTCCCTATGAGGGAGACCATCGTCCCAAAGAGGGAGACCCTCGTCCCTATGAGGGAGACCATCGTCCCAAAGAGGGAGACCATCGTCCCTATGAGGGAGACCCTCTTCCCTATGAGAGAGACGAGTACAGCTCACAGTTGCCTGGTCTGTAGGATATTTGCCGTACGGCGTCGGTTATTACAGGTTAGTTTTTCTGGGTATTCTTGGATTTGCCAGATTTACCCCTTGTTGAGGCATTTACTCCATCAGACGTCCACAGTCTCATCTATTAAAATCAGATGAGTTATTTGTTTAAGCTTCCGAGCTAGCGTATCTACTTCCGCTTAAGCCGGTGCTGGGGGGCGTGTGGATCATTAAGATATTAAGGCTACGTCTGAGAATCCACCATATTCTCGAGTCTGAATGTGAGGTGTCGAGGGATGCTTTCCGGTAGATTCATATGTTTGCTCCTAAGTCGCTTGACGTCGTTAATTGTTTTCCACCTCTTGCATATCGCTGCAACGCGATGGTATATGCATACGTATATTTTCAGTGAGTTATGAAAATTAATAAATGTTCGATTTTTTAAAGTTATTTTCAAATCATTTTTTTTTTAATTGAGGAATAATTACATTTTTTTTTAATCATGGTATGGCAGAGAATCAAAAACTGTAGCAACTCTGGGAATGACTTTAATTTGGGTCAAAGACCATGATGATGAAAGAGAGAAAATTTCAGGAAAAAAAAAAAAAAAAAAAAAAAAAAAATGTTTTTTTTTCTTTTTATATTTACTAATTTACATAATTTAGAAAATATACGTATATCTATACCATCAAATAACCTATATACCAGACAAATGTGCATGGAGTTGAGAGCTGAGACTTCTCACACTCACATGCAGAACGAGTACAGACAATTTGATTGGCTGATGACGTCATCTGGGAAGGTATATTATTTCGATTGAATTTTGGACCGATTTTATGTCAACCGGTGTATGAGCATTGACGAGAAAAATCTTTATCCACGACAGCTGCAGGAATACATAATGTCCGATTTCTCGCATAGCTAATCTCATCCAATCAATTGGTGATATGGGATCTGATATCACTGGATTATTTGCCGACATTTCAGCATTTCAGAATCTCTAGTAAGCCAGCTCACACGTCGGCAACGATCTCTGCTTGTTTTATCTTTTTTAGATGTTGAAACACGAACGCTTCACAGATTTCCCTTCCCAAATACTCATTAACAGGATGCTTCGCTGATATATGCCGGGATATTCCTCTTTCTCCAAATGACGTGACCAATTTATTCAGTATTCCCGAGGTCTTCACATAATCCCCGCCAGTACCGGTACCCAATCAGCATCCGAATAGACCCTGACGTGCTATGCACATGGAAACGTCATGTCCAATCGTGAGTCGACTACGACGAATAATGCCAAATATAGCAACGGGAGGACAACGTCAGACGACTGACGTCATAAGAGGGCCGTCGCGGTGGAGATTCGCGATCCAAACGGACGACATTGTTTCTGTTCCACAGTGTACTGACGAAGAGAAGTGGGCACACTTGTCGTTTTTTATTGGCATTAAGACGACTAGATTGGGTTACCGTACCAAAAGAGACATTTTCTGAGCGTCGCAATGGAAAGGAAAGATTGTGATCACGAGTTCTACACAAGTCGTCCATTGTCTGAAGCAGAGTGGAATTCCGACTGGATATCGAGTAAGGGCGACTTTACATCCCGCCCCGCAAGAAGTCATATGTCTGACCACGACATCAAACGGCAGCTGAAAAGGGAGGGTTTGCTCGGGGGTTTCATCCGAACACAGCCGCTCAGGAAAACACGAAATGGCAACCTGTGCTTCTACGTTCCACTGTATTCAGACAAGAGCGAGATCGCCTTACGCAACTCTATGATGACGATGGTCAGACCACCCAGACTGTTGAAACATATTCATGACAGCGACCAAGCCTCTCAGATTATCCAAGAACGTCTTCAAGACGCCCAAAAGCGACGAGAACAGAAACTCCATTTCGTGGAAACGAGAGCTAGGTCAGGGCGAAAGAGGGGTAAAGATGCCGTCGCTCGCACGGAGAAACGTCGAGCAGAGATCAGGAAACGGCAACAGGAAAAGTACGAGAAGAGGATAAAACTGGCGGAAGAAAATTCCAAGAGAGAGGTCAAGGAAGCGCATGATCACCCGGATGTCCGATAGATGTTTAAATGGCATCGCAAACTTGCAAATCACCGAATACTGACTGTAATATTGAAAATTGTGACGTTGTCAATTAAAATTGTTCCATGACTGAAATTTTAGCCTTCACATGAAGCCACCTTTCAAGCCATATAGAATATACGATAATTAAATTTCCATTCATAACTATAAGGTGCGATGTTTCCTTCGCATTGTTTAACGTAAATTTGTTCCTTCTGACCGTCCGTAGTTTTAGGACGGCATTGTGGACGATATAGTGTGCCCTTTGACCTTCCGTAATTAACTTGTCCTATAACTTTCCCCGTCTAGCTTGCAATATGACGGGAATGAAAAATCTTGTAATATGACAGGACTGAGAAATCTTATGACAGAATAGAATAATCTTGTAACATGACATATAGATAAACATGTTTCAATAAATTGATGACCGGTTGTGTATTGTTTATATACATTGTGTGATACATGCATATACTTATGGGAAAACAAATAGGATCCATTTTATATTTCAACATGCAGGCCGCCAATCCTTACACTGTAAAGTTAGGTGTTAACGTATTGAACGCTTAAATTGTAACACTTATTGAACGCGTAATTATGTTCAAATTGTTAACTTCCATGTTCAAACCATTAACGCAGGTATTCAAATGCAGAATTAACGCACTCTCTAAAAAAAGTTGAGTGAGTGAGTGAATAGAATTTAACGTCGTTTTCAACAATATTTCAGCTATATCACGACGAACCAACTAAGCACCACCCAGCCCAGTTGTGTTCCTGCTACATCAAAGAAGAAATCTTTGAAGCAGCATGGGTGAGTGAATGAATAGGGTTTAACGTCGCTTTCAACATTTTTTCAGCTATATCACGACGGGGAAGGGAAGGGAAGGGAGGGGGAGGGGCAGGGTTACTTGTAACAGAGCAGATCTAATGCTGCCATTTTATAGTGCTGTCCCACTGAAATATCATGCCTTGAAGCAGCATGGAACCAGACACCCTCCATCCACCCTATAAAACACTGAGGACAGCGCACAAGACACAGACAGGACGCTTACATGGTGCAATAAAGACAAGCGATATTACAGTGCTAGACATTTGAGCGAACTTCACCAAAACTTGAGTGACGTATTAAACTCAACATTCGAGCAGGATCAATTTCATTCAAACTGGAGTGAATTTCACTCAAAATTTTTAAGAGTATAACTATGGCAAGCCAAAGTGCTTTTTATTCCGAATTTCCGATATCGGGAATTCAATTCCCGATATCGGAAATTCTAATTTCCGATATCGGAAATTGCAATTCCCGATATCGGAAATTGCAATTCCCGATATCGGAAATAGAATTTCCGATATCGGGAATTAGAATTTCCGATATCGGAAATTCAGTGACAATTTTCGATATCGGAAATAGAATTTCCCATATCGGGAATTCAATTTCCGATATCGGGAATTCAATTTCCGATATCGGGAATTCAATTTCCCGTTATCGGGAATTCAATTTCCGTTATCGGAAATAGAATTTCCCATATCGGAAATTGTCACCGAATTTCCGATATCGGAAATGAAAGCCTGAAAGCTTTACAAAACCTAGGAGTGCATTCCACACCTAAATCTGAATCTGAATCTGAAACTTAAATGATGTGCGGCTAAAAACAGGCATGGGTTCGGATCTTCGACCATAAAAAGATGTAAAATCTTTAACAGAAACCTTGTAAACGTATATATTTTCTAAATGGGCACACTCGTGCCGTTATTTCAGGGGACTTGTGAGCTATTGAAATTGAAAAGGAAAGACGTGCAGTCCTCCTTAGCCCTTCAACTTTTCTGAAAAACATATGAAATGATTTTCTTTTTATGTTTCCTGTCCAAAGGACAATTCAATATGGCGAAAAAAATAGGGGGTCGACCTACTCGTTTTTTGTAAAATTTTATCGCCATAGAGGAATCATGATTTTCGCTTCCAGAAAAAGTGCGGATTTTGGTCCTCCAGATATTCAATTCCGGACACGATTAACTCTGTAGTGGCGAGTGGGTGCGATCAACAAGCAATTGTTATATCCCCCTTTGGAGAAACGGTTACGTCCAGCAGGGTGATACTATAGATATCAGTTAGTAGAAAGGTAAGAAGAATTACCTTGCTGTCAAAATCGGGCGATCTTCCTTATTATAAAATTAGGGAGGGACCACTTTGTACGAAACCGTGCCAAGTGTGGAGTGCACCCTAGAGTTGCAATTCCCGATATCGGAAATTCAATGACAATTTCCGATATCGGAAATTCAATTTCCGATATCGGGAATTGTCTCCGAATTTCCGATATCGGGAATTGCAATTCCCGATATCGAAAATTCTAATTTCCGATATCGGGAATTGCAATTTCCGATATCGGAAATTGAATTTCCGATATCGAGAATTCAATTTTCGATATCGGAAATTGAAGGTCATGAATTTCCGATATCGGAAATTTTAATTCCGATATCGGGAATTCAATTCCCGATATCGGAAATTCTCGAATAAAAAGCACTTTGGCTTGCCATATATAACAGTTCTCAGACGAAATCTCTGTGCAGGCATCTGTACAAACCCAGTCAAAGCAAACCTCGAGAGATTAGCCTCGGATAGGAGTTGTTTGCATCTAGAAGTCGATAACCGAGCATCCTTTCGCATGTAGATGTAACGAGACGGCTACAAGCTTCAGACCCCCAAAGCCATTCATAGCAATACCCTTCATCGTAAGAGTGCATTGCGAACGACTCTTTCGAGAAAATAGCTAATGACTTCACGTTTGCATGGAGTTCGCGATATATCGGCACCACAACATCGGAGGAAGCAGGGCATATCCTCAATAACATTATACAATGAGACGTGAACTCTTTCCCCAGAGACCGCGTATTCCTCAAAATAGGACTTGGAATATGAAGATTTTAAACTTATACGAGGAGCTTTCAGAATATATGTGGATATGGGGCCATGGTGCGGATAATCGATGCCTCGTTAGGAAATACAGAGGCTGGATTTCGATAGGGGGACTTATCTCCAAGAGATATTGATTGCTATGTGGGTTAAGTTAGCCGAGAACAACAACGACCCGACAATATGGGACATTTTTTCAAGGTTCAGCCAGAAACGAGAAACATAACCTCAACATGGGTTATATTCCACTTAAATGTATCGTTAAGCCGCGTGCATGCGCATTGGCCTCCGTTCCCCACCTGTTGCCAGGAAGTCGCGTGCAAGATCGTGACAACACAATAGTGAGACAGTGGGAAACTGACATCCCCATCTAATAATAGCGCAAACAATAAATCTGACCGTCGAATCGATTGGATCAAATCTCCTAGAAAACTAATAAAAGCGAAGAAATCCCCAAGTCTGGATTTCACGGAATATCGACCAAGCGACAGCTGCATGCATGGGCCAAAAAGCTGGACTCTCGGACTGTCCGTCTGTAGTCGCCTAATACCAGGTAAAAACGGCGATTAGAAGGAAAACGTATTTTCACATACACGACTAAGCAGCTATTCCTCAAGCTTTGATAAAAAAAATTGGAGGCAACGACTTTAGCATGTGCGTGCTTCACTCGTGTTGACTTGTCATTCACCTTTTTGTTTGGACAATCTGGGAAGAATAGACCTGAATTAAGGTGTGCGTGGCGGAGGAATATGTAATTTCACGCCTCACCTTGAAGTCGCGTTTTCTACACGTTCGCGATATTGTTCCAACGTCTTTTTCCATTCTCGTAATTTGCGTTTTGTTCTCACGTTCTTTGATGGGTCACACTGGGAAACAATACACGCCACTGAGTATCACAACGAACAACACGCTTGGCAAAGTCGTCGACAATCCCAGTGCATTAAATTTGTATTCTTAAATATAGTCTTTCAGGTTCGAATGGTTTGCCATTCAACAGGCAATTTAGAGGAAATTTGCGGAAAAATACGATAACAGATCAAAATTTATAGAACAGTCAGCCATTTCCAGTTTCAATTGGTCAATTATCAGTTTTATAAGAAGCAGCTTCAGCCAAAAAAAAGGCCATTCAACAGTTAGGACCAACATCTTCAGCCAAATTAGGCCATTCAACAGTTAGGACAAACACCTTCAGCCAAAATAGGCCATTCAACAGTTAGGACCAACACCTTCAGTCAAAATAGGTCTTCAACAAGTAGGACCAACACCTTCAGTCAAAATACGCCATTCAACAGTTAGGAACACCACCATCAGCCAAAATAGGCCATTCAACAGTTAGGACCAACACATTCAGACAAAAGAGGCCATTCAACAGTTAGGACCAACACCAACAGCCAAACTAGGCCATTCAACAGTTAGGACCAACACATTCAGCCAAAATAGGTCATTCAACAGTCAGAACCAACAGGTTTAACCAAAACTAGGCCAATTAACAATTGGGACCAAAACCTTCAGCCAAAATGGGTCATTCAACAGTTAGGACAAACACCTTCAACCAAAATAGGCCATTCAACAGTTAGGACCAACACCCTCGGCCAAAATAGGCCATTCAACAGTTAGGGCCAACACCTTCAGCTAAAATAGGCCATTCAACAGTTAGGACCAACACTTTCAACCAAAATAGGTCATTCAAGTCATCATCTTCAGCTAAAATAGGTCATTCAAGCCAACACCTTCAGTCAAAATAGGCCATTCAACAGTTTGGACCAACACCTTCAGTCAAAATGGACTATTTAACAAATTAGGACCCACACCTTCAGCCAAAATAGAACATTGAACAGTTAGGACCAACACCTTCAGCCAAAGTAGGCCAATCAATAGTTAGGACCAACACCTTCAGCCACAATAGGCCATTCAACAATTAGGACCAACACCTTCGACTTAAATAGGCCAATCAACCATTAGAACCAACAACTTCAGTCAAAGTGGGTCATTCTACAATAAGGACCAAACACTTTCAGCCAAAATAGACCACTCAAGTAAACATCTTAAGCCAAAAAATAGGTAGTTTAAGTCAACACCTTCAGCCAAAATAGGCCATTCAACAGTTAGAACCAACACCTCAAGATAAAATAGGCCATCCAACAATTAGGACCAACACCTTCAGCCGAAACAGACCATTTAACAGTTAGGACGAACATATTCAGCCAAAATAGGCCATTCAACAGTCAGGACCAACACCTTCAGCCAAAATGGGTCATTCAACAGTTAGGACCAACACCTTCAGTTAAAATAGGTCGTTCCACAGTTAGGATCAACATCTTCAGTCGAAATAGGCCATTCAACAATTAAGACCAACTTCTTCAGTTAAAATAGGTCCTTCAACAGTTAGGATCAGCACCTTCAGTTAAAATAGGTCGTTCCACAGTTAGGACCAATATCTTCAGTCGAAATAGGCCATTCAACAATTAAGACCAACTTCTTCAGTTAAAATAGGTCCTTCAACAGTTAGGACCAGCACTTTCAGCCAAAATGGGCCATTCAACAGTTAGGAACAACACCTTCAGTCAAAATAGGGCATTCAACAGTTAGGATCAGCACTTTCAGCCAAAATGGGCCATTCAACAGTTAGGAACAACACCTTCAGTCAAAATAGGCCATTCAACAGTCAGGACCAGCACTTTCAGCCAAAATGGGTCATTCAACAGTTAGGATCAGCACCTTCAGTTAAAATAGGTCATTCAACAGTTAGGATCAGCACCTTCAGTCAAAATAGGGCATTCAACAGTTAGGACCAGCACTTTCAGCCAAAATGGGCCATTCAACAGTTAGGAACAACACCTTCAGTCAAAATAGGCCATTCAACAGTCAGGACCAGCACTTTCAGCCAAAATGGGTCATTCAACAGTTAGGATCAGCACCTTCAGTTAAAATATGTCATTCAACAGTTAGGATCAGCACCTTCAGTCAAAATAGGGCATTCAACAGTTAGGGCCAGCACTTTCATCCAAAATGGGCCATTCAACAGTTAGGAACAACGCCTTCAGTCAAAATAGGCCATTCAACAGTCAGGACCAGCACTTTCAGCCAAAATGGGTCATTCAACAGTTAGGATCAGCACCTTCAGTTAAAATAGGTCATTCAACAGTTAGGATCAGCACCTTCAGTCAAAATAGGGCATTCAACAGTTAGGACCAGCACTTTCAGCCAAAATGGGCCATTCAACAGTTAGGAACAACACCTTCACTCAAAATAGGCCATTCAACAGTCAGGACCAGCACTTTCAGCCAAAATGGGCCATTCAACAGTTAGGACCAACACTTTCAGCCAAACTAGGCCATTTAACAGTTAGGACCAACACCTTCAGTTAAAATAGGTCGTTCCACAGTTAGGACCAACATCTTCAGCCAAAATAGGCCATTCAACAGTCAGGACCAGCACCTTCAGTTAAAATAGGTTGTTCAACAGTTAGGATCAACACCTTCAGTCAAAATAGGCCATTCAATAATTAAGACAAAGTACCATGGATGAACTGTAGTCAAAACAATTCAGACGAGAAGCTGCGAAGAAATATTGATCAAACATAGTGCGGGCATGTTCGATCTGGGCGAGCAAAAATCTCTATTCAAAGCGACATTCAGGACTCGAGAGAATATTATACAGGCATCATTCTCCACATACCATACACTGTGTCATTAAAACACTAGGTCTTGCATCTAAAGCTTTTGATATTATGAAATATAGGCCATTTATAATGTTCTAATCTAGTCCAAACATGTAAACCCGAAATACAATTTCTCGCAGTCCACCAATGCACCCTCCCCTCATGCATCCCAAAACTGCCTTTTACAGGCCTGCAAGTGACTCACAGCGAAAATATAAAAGGAAATTTGCCAACATATAGAAGAAATATAGGAATTTTCTTAATAAAATATAGGAAAATAGGAAATAAAGGAGTGTAAGACAGGTCATTACTACATTGTATGTTCCAAACTTAGTAGTTTTCCGATGTTTAATCAAGTTATTCCCACTGAACGTGGAATGACTCAAAAATATAGGAAAATATAGAAGGCACTTGCAGGCCTGTATTATCATCTCTTTTTCACCTGTGAAGTGATCTAAAATTAATGAATACTCTAATTTGTCATCTGGATTTGGTGTCCTGTGATAACTTGACCCGGTCAGGTTAATTCTCACAGAACAGCGGACACGACTGAGCCGAGCTGAGATCAGCTATTCAATCATGCTAGAAATAGAACTGGGAAATCCCCTTCAGGAGGCGGATACTGAAGGACAAATGAGGCGAGTGCCAGTTGTTCTCTTCCTCAAGTCTCGTTCATAGCCCAAGTTTAACTGGTTGTCAATAAAATGGGAGGTTTAGTGAGTCAAGGCAGGAGTCTACTTTCTGTTCCGTACTAATCTAGTAGAGTCTGCCACATTGTTATGCCCTAATGAATCATTCATGAGACAAATGCCAGTATAATGTCAGGAAAAGAATGTATACAACACAGAGGTCGATAACACAGTCTTTTATTAGAGACCTTGTATGCACAATTCATTCACATTTTATAAATAACAGCACAAATCATTATCTACATACACTGTTCTGATAACAAAAAAACAAACAAAAAAAAAACTAACAAAGGAGAAATACTACAGCAGGTCAGGAAATGAAGTTTGGAGAGAAACTCACTGAAGTGGTTCATGTTCTATGGTGACTTTATATACAGTTCACTTATGTCACGGAGGAACCACAACGAGTGGAAAAGTAGTTCAGAATTTGACGAAATTAGACGACTTGTGATGAAAATCTCTTGAGTACGTGTACAAAGTGAGCAGTGTGCCGTATTTTTTTACTTGGTCATAACATAGTCGAAGATGCGAGCACAAATTTACGCAGTTCTCAATGTGTATTTTATGATACATTTTATTAATATCTAAATTCTGATGTACTCTAGGTTATTGAATAAAACCAGAAATTATGAAGACAATTCTGTAACATGATATGTCAATCTATAGCAACAAAGAGGCATCACTGGAGGGAGGGGGGCGGGCTGTGTGTGTGGAAATTGCTCTTCTGAAATCTTGATGCTGAATCACAGCTAGATGGGCAACAAAAAAGGAGGAATCTCTCTCCCCCCAGATGCCTTTGGACACATCTTAGGGGGTAATTTTTTCAAAAACTTGCCAACTGTTCATATGCTTCGCTTCGTTGTATGGCAACACCATAACACATTTAGTTCAGGGTAAATAAGCCCCTCTCCACCCCACCCCTCTGCATTGAAAAAATCCTGGCGACACCCATGGCTATCATGTGTTCAAGTATAGCCAGGTTTTAATATAGTCACCGGAGAAACAGTTAACAGTGTCATATATCAAACAGGAATTGATCATGCATGACACATGAATTCATGAAATTGTATCATTGATGAAATTGTATTATTTTCAACCCAAGGACAAAATGATGTCAGATGTGTATTTGCATCGTTCAGCAGTAAAAGAAAAAGAAAAAAAAAGAAAAAGTGATATCAAATTTCATAAATGTCATTGTTCTGACTTGCACTGGTGCACAGAAATTTGTAGATTGTAATGATTAAATGCCAAATGATTCATGCTGGACAACTAAAAAGCAAATTATCAATGACATCTGAAGATTGTATATTGCATAGAGCATAGTCCAGATCAGGACAGAACATAAATCATCGTAACTGGGAACATTTGTAGCATATGCCAAATGAAACTGGAGCAAGGGAGGCAACTCAGATCAACTTTTTTTGTGAGGCATGGGCTGAGAATTTAATTTGTCCCAATCTAGTCAAACTCTTGGTTACAAAACTAACAGTACAACTGGCATTTTTCTATTTCATTACAAAACAATTTCCCAGTCTGCCCAACAATTCCTGATGGAAGAGAGAAGTCAAAATAGTGGAAATGGAGTTAACTTGTTCTAATACTCAAACCGGGGATGAACTCAAAATGAGAGAATATCAAAATTAAGACCTCTGTTTTTACAAATTTCCAGGACAATAATTTCGCAGTCAACCTAACAAACTCAACCGGACAAAGGACGAGAGACAAACGTACAAACATGGTTCAACAGATATTTACAAATTCTAATCTTGCTGTTTTGAACAGCAATAATCCGTCAATGCGCACGAAAAGTTTGGGCCGAACTTGGCAAAACTGGTGCTTCAGTGGTCAAGTTCTCTTACCCACACACAGATCGCCCATCACTATTCCGAATACATGCTTGGCATTATAATATACAAAGGTACGGTTTAATTTGTTAAATCCTATTCAAGGGCTGGGTTTTTTGGGTTGTTGATGGAAGCGTTTTGATGGGTCGTTCGCATGATCTAGGAGGAGTTGACATGGTCGGAACTGTTCTCCATACAGATCTTCAAACTTCTTCATCTGTTCGACAAGATTTGAAGCTCCGTGCAAGTCAAGATAACGGAATGGACCTACAATGACCAAAAATAAGCTGGTGTAAAGGAATATAATGTGGACAGTATCCCCAAGGCAGAATTTAACGCACCAATTGAGAACACAGACTTAGATGTATAAACTGATTTAACTAAACTGAAATATTTTCAAAGTAACTCACAGCCCCATCATTTTCACCCACTTCCTGTTTATTTCAATAAGGTTTATCACTTTTTTTTTAAATTCAATTATATCAAATTTATATAAATTTACAACAATGTTAAAGATGTAATCAGCCTCAAAATCGATGGATTTTGTAAACTCTTTCCCATCTGTTTTTCAGCAGCGAAGTTTGCTAAAGCATCATAGGTATTATATTTGATGATAATTGGATTGCCATACACAATGAATGCAAGAATATCCTGCTGAGGAATTTGAAACTCTGCCCGCTTCGACGGGTTTTCTGTTTCGCCATTGAATATGTGCTGTACGTGGAGTGACGCTGACGAATCTGAATGTTGAACAGCTGCAGCCATGGCATAACGTCATGACTCGTGCCCAAGGTTCGGTAGAGCGACAGTGCCTATGTAGGCAGAATGCACCACACGTGTAAACACTTGTTGACACGACCGTCGAAAAAAATTAACAGCAAGCCATGCCGTTTATTTTCAAAGGCAAATTTCTTCTATTTTTTCGTGAATGGTGAAAACAAGTTTGGTTGTTTATGGTCAAATGTGTTTTATTTTGTAACATATGTCACTTTCGCAGAGTTTGGGAGAGATCGTTTCCAGTCTAGATTTGAGGCTGTTTACATCTTTAAAGGTTTTACAATAAGATGACATAGAATAAACCATCACTCGATGAATACTCTGGTCTAAATACGACTGATCTAAATAACGAGAGATCCTGAAGGATCTTGGCGCCCACCATTGTCCGATAATTGTAAGCTAATGACTAGAGGATCTTTTTGTCCATTGTTACTAAGAACAAACGATTGACTTGTAATTTTGTTTACAGAATTTCGAATCTGAGCGAAAAGGATCAGAAAAGGCCACTGAAAAACACCAAGATATAATCTAAGTTTCAGGAGTTTCAAGATTTCTAGAAACTGTACTCATGTCGGTTGTTATAATACAAGAGAAATGAGCAAAGTTAGTCTGAAAGTGAATGTACATGTACGGAGGATTCTTCGCCTTTGTTTCGTAGTATTTTTTTTAATTTTTTTTTTTGCACATGTCATCATTGGGTACTGGAAGCGAAGACCAATCTTCAATACTTAAGACCAATACTTAAGATTTTATAATTAAGAACGAATGCTAATTCTGTTCTGTTTATACGGCTATTTTGAGATATCTCTTTTAAGATACCATGCTCGAAAATAGTAAGATGGTACACTACTTAATACTGAAGGGATCCGGTCCGCGCAGTAATGTTGAAACTTCGAAAGTGCCTGAATCCTGATTATCTCCCTTGGATCGAAACATGCAGTAGTCTACAGTTGTCGAGTTGTGACGTTGAGTCACAAGAGTGACGTCCCTTCATGTAGCCGACCCGCCGGCAGACGAAAGGGTGGAGCAGTTCACTTGCTACTGCATGGACTAAAGAAAGCTGATTTAAAATTTGAAGAAATACATTTTAATTCCGAATTATTTGAACTCCTTGATATGGAAGGTGAAGGTATGGATATTCTCTATAGTCAATATATAGAATATGCCCCACCGTTTGATCCGCCGACTCTTGTGATGGAACGTCACAACTCGAGAATACCGAATCAACTTGAAGCGTAACTTGGACTTTCGAATCGGACCAAAAAAGGTATCTTGCACTATTAGGCGGGGCCTGTGCACCAAATTTCAGAAAGATCCATTAAATATATCCTGAGAATTCACTGTAACAATGTTTCAAAGGGAAATTAAAGATGGCCGCCTTGTGGCCATATTGGATTTTCGATTCGGACCGAAAAAGGTATCTTGCACAACTAGGGGAACCTGTGAACCAAATTTGAGAAAGATCCATGCAGTAGTTCCTGAGAAATCGCGATAACAAGGTTTCATGGGGTAATCCAATATGGCTGCCTGGTGGCCATATTGGTTTTTCGAATCAGACTGAAAAGGTATCTTGCACAACTAGACCCCAAGGGGAACCTGTGTACCAAATTTTAGAAAGATCCATGCAGTAGTTCCTGAGAAATCGCGATAACAAGGTTTCATGGAGAAATTCAAGATGGCTGCCTTGTGGTCATATTGGATTTTCGATTCGGACCGAAAAAGGTATCTTGCACAACTAGACCCCAAGGGGAACCTGTGTACCAAATTTGAGAAAGATCCATACAGTACTTCCCGAGAAATGACAATAACAAAGTTTCATGGGGAAATCCAAGATGGCTGCCTAGTGGCCATATTGGATTTTCGAATCGGACTAGAAAAGGTATCTTGCACAACTAGACCCCAAGGGGAACCTGTGTACCAAATTTGAGAAAGATCCATGCAGTAGTTCCTGAGAAATTGCAATAACAAGGTTTCGAAGGGAAATCCAAGATGGCTACCTGGTGGCCATATTGGATTTTCGAATCGGACCAAAAAAAGGTATCTTGCACAACCAGACCCCAAGGGGAACCTGTGTACCAAATTTGAGAAAGATCCATGCAGTAGTTCCTGAGAAATCGCGATAACAAGGTTTCATGGGGGAAATCCAAGATGGCTGCCTGGTGGCCATATTGGATTTTCGAATCGCACCAGAAAAGGTATCTTGCACAACTAGACCCCAAGGGGAACCTTTGTACCAAATTTGAGAAAGATCCATGATGCAGTTCCTGAGAAATCGCGATAACAAGGTTTCATGGGGCAATCCAAGATGGCTGCCTGGTGGCCATATTGGATTTTCGAATCAGACCAAAAAAGGTTTCTTGCACAACTAGACCCCAAGGGGAACCTGTGTACCAAATTTGAGAAAGATCCATGCAGTAGTTCCTGAGAAATCGCGATAACAAGGTTTCATGGGGGAAATCCAAGATGGCTGCCTGGTGGCCATATTGGATTTTCGAATCGGACCAAAAAGGTTTCTTGCACAACTAGACCCCAAGGGGAACCTGTGTACCAAATTTGAGAAAGATCCATGCAGTAGTTCCTGAGAAATCGCGATAACAAGGTTTCATGGGAAATCCAAGATGGCTGCCTGGTGGCCATATTGGATTTTCGAATCGGACCAAAAAGGTTCTTGCACAACTAGACCCCAAGGGGAACCTGTGTACCAAATTTGAGAAAGATCCATGCAGTAGTTCCTGAGAAATCGCGATAACAAGGTTTCATGGGGAAATCCAAGATGGCTGCCTGGTGGCCATATTGGATTTTCGAATCGGACCGAAAAAGGTTTCTTGCACAACTAGACCCCAAGGGGAACCTGTGTACCAAATTTGAGAAAGATCCATGCAGTAGTTCCTGAGAAATCGCGATAACAAGGTTTCATGGGGAAATCCAAGATGGCTGCCTGGTGGCCATATTGGATTTTCGGATCGGACCAAAAAAGGTTTCTTGCACAACTAGACCCCAACCTGTGTACCAAATTTGGGAAAGATCCATGCAGTAGTTCCTGAGAAATCGCGATAACAAGAATTGTTTACGGACGGACGGACGACTGACGACGGACGACGGACCACGGACGAAAAGCGATTTGAACAGCCCACCATCTGGTGATGGTGGGCTAATAATTATATGGTTCAAAATTTTAACACGAAGATTTCATCTGTTATCAAGGAAAAGGGTCTTCATCATTTATAATTCTTGTTCTATCAAGTTCTGTATTTATATTCGAAAACAGTTGAGTATAAATCAGCGACGTGCAGTCAAGGAGGGGAGACAATCCATTTGCCAGGCCATGTAGAGTTATCTGCCGTTCAACCAGCCCACAATCACTTACCTCCATGGAATGGGGGGAATCCCAGGCCGAAGACTGCCCCAATGTCTCCGTCCAACTGAAGAATAATATTGTGGTCGTATTAGCTATGGGTAGTTTTATCCAATAGTCTATACAAGCATTTGAACAGAAGTTTCACTCACAAACTTGACGGGAAAGATATTGTCGGTTTAGATAAAACTGTTCAAGGTCCAACTTCACAAACAAATCTGTGTCATTTATTTACCACTGTGTCGATCCTTTTGATCATTGACATTAGCTACTTCTACATTCTACTTAGTTTCTAAACATGGGGTCTAAAAGGGTTTTTAAGGTTCTGGAAGACGGTACTTTTGAAGGATGATTGATTAAGCAGCTAGAAGATCACTGTCCTTCTCAGGAAAATTGCACTATACTGCAACTGTTTGCCAGAAAACACCCTCTATTGCTCATCTCTTTTTTTTCTTCTCAAAAGGTGCTTGTGAAGCTTGGGATTCAATTAATTCAAAACAGCATTAATTTTAAATAACTACGTATTATCTTTTTTAAACTTACAGGTGAATGTAAAATTCCCTCTTGAAGGCACAGGACGGCTTCGTTAATGAACCTACTGGCTAATCTTAATTGTAAATCTTCCTCTACATGTCTGAAAAACAAAACAGATACATGAGTATTGTACTGATAGTAATTTTTGAACCTGTGAAATGTGTTTGGGCACCACAGTAATTTTTTCCTCTTCATTTTCAGTTTTGACAGATTTGCAACCCATTGTGCCCATTTCTGCAGCCTTTCAATTCATTCCCTTCACAATTCAAATGTTAATAGTCGTCTCAAATGAAAAAATTCCACTGACCATAATGAAATTTTGTTCAAATTCAAGGGAAGCAATACAAATTATCAAAATATCCCGAGACTCTAAGCAGTAAAGGTGCCCAAACTCGAACACTGGCAGTTTCAATGCAAAACTAGTTAACTTGAATCTAAGTATTGACCGCATCTTTATTAAAATTTAAACGTACAAATGAACAGAATACTGAAGTAAATTTCAAATGTCATTTGAACATTAGCTCAACTTATCTCAGTGGTTCAGGTCACAGTTCTTTCGCTAAACCCTACTTTGTCGAGTGAGTCTCAGTGCTTGAGTGAATAGAATTTAACCTTGCTTTCAACAATATTTCAGCTATATCACGACGAACCAACTAAGCATCACCCGGCCCAGTTGTGTTCCTGGTACTTCAAAGAAGAAATCTTTGAAGCAGCATGGAACCAGACACCCTCCATCCACCCTATAAAACACTGAGGACAGCGCACAAGACAGAGACACTACTTTGTCAAATCACATTGAATCATGATAACAAAAAATTTAAACGGATCTTTCGTCAGTTTTCTTGAAGATAAGATAACGCTCCAATAATTCAACCATGGGAAATGAACATTTTCGCTATGAAATCAGGGGGTGATTTATTTTCAAATTTATTAGAACAGGAAGTTGACAAAAATGGGTCAAAATCATGCAGATAATCCATTATTTCTTCGTAATTTTAGAGGGTGATCAAATTTATTAGAACAGCTGATTGAATTTGTCCCCAAGATTGGGCCTGATTGAATTTCGATACGGGGATTGAATTATTAGGGGGAAAACCCATATCCCATAATGTATTAGTTAATTCAGGCCTGCAAGTGGCTCACAGTGAAAATATAGGAGAAAATATAGGAGGAAATTTGCAAAAATATAGGAATTTTCTGAATAAAATATAGGAAATAAAGGAGTGTAAGACAGGTCTGTACTACACTGTATGTTCCAAACTTGGGAGTTTTCAAGTGTTTAATCAAATTACTTTCACTGAATGCGGTCATAGTGGTGGTGTTTCAGGTGACCTGTTCTGTTGTTTGATTCAGCATAAAGAGATTGAAATGTTTTCATATTTGGCGAGCGAAGCGAGGCGAAAAACATTTTCTGAAATGTATTTCCTCATGTCAGTTTGACTCATTACAGAGCATTGATGAAAGTTATCATGAGAAAAAGGATATAAAAATATAGGAGGTTTTGAGTAAAATATAGGAAAATATAGGAATGACTCAAAAATATAGGAAATATAGGAGGCACTTGAAGGCCTGTTAATTGTTTCATTCCTGTGTTATCTGTCAGATGAACAGACCGATCATTACAGGCATGCATACTCACTCGACTTTCGGCTCAACATAATATTTCTTGATTATGGCTAAGGCCTCGGTGTTTTCGTTCCTCTCCTTAACACCTTTCTCATACAGATATAGACCTTTATTAGCTTTGCGACCTGCGAGGAAAGAACAGAAAATCAATTATGAAAAGTACATTTTCTGAGGAAACCAGCTTCCAAGATTCATACAGTTAAACACACAGAAAGTAAATATCCAGGAGTTTTCATGACCAAATGCGACCACATTTTATATGAACTCTGTCGTACGAAATAGCATTTCAATATTTCGCTTGTATATTTGAAAAAAAAAAAAAAAAAAAAAATACCATGAGAAAATTCATAACTTTTTGAGAACTTTTTCTTAGAAGAATTTAATTCTGACTTTTTCATGACAATTCATGACTTAAAGGTGAACTGCAAAGCTTTTAATTTTATCTAAAATGTTGCTTATATACATCTTGTCTTATGTGACATAACTTTTATACGTTTTTTGGGCAAATATATTTAGCAAAATTGTACTAATAACAATATTTAAGTTATCCTGTTATAAATCCGTCTTGAAAACTTGCATCGCTTGTCTCTCTTGGTTTGTAGAACGTTATGACGTTATAGTGGTCTCCTTCATTCAAGTTTTATTTAAATGTGACGTCATGCTACGTCGGATGAATGAACGAGGGCCACTATAACGTCATGACGTTCGAAAAACAACGGGAGGCAAGCGATGATGTTCTGGCTCTCGTTTTCTGGTGGTATAAGTTTTGACTTCTCATATACCCAAAATAAAACAATAACCCACAAAACTATTACCACACATATTTGTAACAACTATAGAAGTTCTAGTTTTATGGCATTTTAACAGAACATTGAAAAGCTTTTCAGTTCACCTTTAAACATATATTCATGACTAGGTTTTTTCATGACTTTGGCAACCAAATTTCTGGGAAAAATTTCTGGGAAATTGTATTCAGTCATGTTCAAGAACCTTCTTCATATTGTTGGTGTGATCAGATTACTGACTCTGGAGGAATACCGTATTTCTTGGGTTAAATTCACGGAGATTGACACAAAAACATATTGGATTGACAGTTTCTTGGCATTATCACATTCAGTTTGCGGAACTCCCTGCCAAGGATCATTACAATTAATTATTTCGACGAAACTTGTACTTCAGTTAACATTGTAAAGAGAATATTTATTCCCAGTTCCACCAGGTAAAATATTAACACTATCTTCAAACCACCTTCAACATACTGATTGGGGAAAAGATGCAGGTTGGGTGAGTGAGTGAATATGATTTAACGTTGCATTGAACACTATTTCAGTCGTATCACGATGTTTGGTTCCTATTCCTTTTCACACCCGGAACCCCACGGGTGCCCCAGTTAGTCGCCTCTTATGACAAGCTCTCTGAGGGGCTGAGACCTGTTCTTACCATGACCTGGAGTGTGTGCAACGACACCCCAGGTCAATCCCCGGGAGCCCCACGGAGCGATGCAGGTTGGGGGTGAACATAGCATGCCAAATATACATCACTCTCCTGGCATTAGATTTTATACCTCCTTCGTTAGATACATCCTCTGAAAACACTGGGGTTAAAACGTGGCACGCAGCTTTTGCATGGCTCTTGGCCAATCAGCATCCTCCATTTGTAAATGAAGCAGGCTCAGCATGTCACAGCCATTCAAGACGTTGTACTGTTTTCTTGTGTAATAACCATGATAACAGGGCTTGTTTTTCCACGGTAATCCGATTCCCGTCAGCACTTCCGCAAAATAATTTATTAGCAACCTGTATAGAAATGATAGCATTGGATTCCCGTGGATTCCCATAGAGCTGGATTGCGAGAATCTAGTTGGATTCCCGTGCATTTTGACGAAAAACAAGCCCTGAATAATTTAGCATAAAACTTGTTGATTCTTTCAAAATATATACTGGACAAATTTCCCATCTCTCTGGTGTGCACATACATGCTCCCTGTGTCAATCAAAATTGATATAGACCGAATGCGCATGCGCTCCACATTTTTCTGCGCAATCCTGTCAGAGGGTGTTAAACCGCCAGTTTAGGAGGTTACAAACTCTGACATTGGGATAATGTATATGCATTAGATGAACACTGGGATTTCCTGGATTACAACTTCTTCTTTATTAAACACGACGTTTTGCTAAGTCTGCCCTCAGCATTCTCAAGTGTATATTACAGGATGTTTCGCTAAGTCTGCCCTTAGCATTCTAAAGTGTATATACACTTTAGAATGCTAAGGGCAGATACACTTGAGAATGCTAAGGGCAGATACACTTGAGAATGCTAAGGGCGGATACACTTGAGAATTCTAAGGGCAGATACACTTGAGAATGCTAAGGGCAGATACACTTGCGAATGCTAAGGGCAGATACACTTGAGAATGCTAAGGGCGGATACACTTGAGAATGTTAAGGGCGGATACTTGAGAATGCTAAGGGCGGATACACTTGAGAATGCTAAGGGCAGATACACTTGAGAATGCTAATGGCAGATACACTTGAGAATGCTAAGGGCAGATACACTTGAGAATGCTAATGGCAGATACACTTGAGAACATAGTATTAGCCAGCAATGCGTCTCCCCGTCTTTGAGACGGGAAGTTTGCAAATGTGACATTGAGACGGGTATTGTCTAATTGAGACGGGTGGTACGTTTTTGTAAACATAAATCATTATAATTGAGACGGGTTGGATTGAAAGATGTAATCCGTGTTAAAAAGAGGCAATAAAATGTTATCAGGTAAAAAAAGTATCAGGTTAACTCAGATTCTTCGTCGTATAAAACAGCGTTGTTGTTGTTGTCCCGCGCATTCAGCGACGTCAGGTGTTTCCCCGTTTGGGAATTCCCTGGCTTGAACTCCAAATCGAGGCTTACCAGAATGGCACGTAAATCCTGGAGCAACGGCTCCAAAGAAGATACGCGTAGAAGTGAAAAAATTCTCCCCGGGGTGAATTAAAAGATTCCCTTGGTTGAAGTACAACGAGGCCGACAATACCATGTCATGTCGGATTTGTACTCAGGCGAATGGCTCTGGAATCTGGACGGACGGAACAAGGAATTTCAGGTATTTCGTTCTATCATTTGACAGGGCAGTCGGCACATTTTGACAACAACAACATGTCATGTCACCATATTAAGCGTTCGCAAGTGGTCCTCTAGTGTGCATTCCGTTTTGTAGTTGTTGAAACAAGATTAATGCCACTCCAAGAAAATTTCATATTTCTCAAAATGAACATATCGCCGCAAGCTGAACATATTATTATTTCAAAATTATCTTGATGCAACAAATATTAATGAAGAATCAGATATGATTTGCTCTGGACCAAAATTTGAAAATGATAAATTTGAAAAATATAAATAAAATGTTGAACAAAAATATTTTTGACCATCATTAAACACTGTTGGTAAACACATTTTATTAATAAATACAATTCTGAATTTAAAACGGCCTGCAATACATTTTTTTTTTTTTTTTTATTATATTATCTCTTCTATCAGCAACATTATTCACACACAAACCCTATGAAAACTGATGCAACACCAATCTGAAATTTTTGCATTGAAAAAACTGGGAAATTGTCCTGAAAAAATATGAATTTCAATAGCCCATTCAATTCAATTTTGAGTGCCAGAAATGGCCCAGAATCCATTTCCAGCCATCTAGAACCCCAGAGCTTCCGGGGCCTAGGCGGCCCATGGACCCCGGCCTGAAGTGCTAGGATGGTAAATTGGGAGGAGACTCCCTGTTTTCAAATTCTAGCTAAACCCCTGCTTGAGAATGCTAAGGGCAGATACACTTGCTAATGCTAAGGGCAGATACACTTGAGAAATAATGCTAAGGGCAGATGCACTTGAGAAATAATGCTAAGGGCAGATACACTTGAGAATGCTAAGGGCGGATACACTTGAGAATGCTAATGAGGTGGGGCCAAACGTCTTGTAAGTTTATTTTACCTAGGAATCCGTTCTGGACCATTTCTAGCAACACGCCGACATCAGCTCCACCAAATCGTTTCCCAAAAGCCTTTCCAAGATCCTCGGCAACATGGGCTGCCACGTCCACACCAACCTCATCTGCTAGAGTGGCCATTCCTACCGGGAATCCAAATTTCTTGGTCAGTTTGTCCAGTTGTGTAGGAGTGACCCCTTCCTGAAATATAAAGCATTCCAAGACGGCCTCCATTATCCAATAGCTACTCAATATGCACGAGAGAGCTAGCATATGAAAAATATACCTTTAAATCGCCAAATTACTCCATATTTCTGCCAGCTGAGTCCACCTATCTAAGAAATAAGATCTCTTCAATAATTTGACAAACTTAAATTAAATTGATTCTTTTCAACCCAAACCAACTTCCACTTGTCTGAACTGAGATGACTGAATATCCGGCTTTTTCCTCAAATCATAAAGGGGGAAAAATGAGAAGCCAAATGATTCAATTCCTCATATTAGACTCGAAATTTAATGTTAAACTGTGGCATCACCTTAACAGCCGATGAACATTCAGTTCTTGTTTCTGACTGAGCTGGCCTCACATTTACCGCAGGTGAGTCTTAGTCCTCTTAGCCAAGAATACTCAGTTTCCAGGAGTTGTTTTTTTTTTGGATGGGGAGGGGGGGGTGGTCATCAAAGAGAGAGAAAGAGAGTGGGGGATCACGTGAAATAGATTACAAATACCTGTAGAAGTCGTACAGCTTCAGATAACATGGGAGCCAGGCAGCGTGTGGTGTAGAACCCGGGACCATCCCCGACTGTGATCACCACTTTTCCCTGCTTCAAGCCCACACTCACAGCAGACGCTGAATAAATGAGAGAGAAATGGTATATATACAGCTGAGATAATGAGTTACTTTAGGGACTTCCGATATCAGCCTCAGATGAAGTATGAAGTGAAGTATGATCCGCTTCGAGCCTCGCCTCAATATTTTTATGTAGTCGATGTTCATTTCTCCCATTGCTACAACATGGGAGGCATCAATGATAATATACATTTGGTAAATAAGCCTCAAATTATTTAGGAACATTACAGACCTGCAAGTGGCTCACAGTGAAAATATAGGAGGAAATTTGCTAAAAAATATATAGGAGAAATATAGGAATTTTCTTAATAAAATATAGAAAAATATAGGAAATAAAGGAGAGTAGGACAGGCCACAACTACATTGTATGTTCCAAACTTGGTAGTTTTCTGGTGATTAATCAAATTTGTTCCACTGAATGTAGTCATAGTGGTGGTGATTGAGGAGACCCGTTCAGCTGCTTGGTTCAACAAAGAGAGATTGAAATGCATTCATATTTTTTCTGAAACTGTTTCCTCATTCCAGTTGTATTCATTTCAGAGCATTGGTGTAAGTTTTCATGAGAAAAAGTCAAGGAAATATATAACGCTTCGAGGAAACTACAGGAATGACCAAAAAATATAGGAAATATAGGAGGTACTTGCAGGCCTGCCATTATGCGTATCCTTCTGAATATTTTGGTAACTTAAGTTGACATGAAAACCCGAGCGGTCCATGTCCCCCGCCATCGATACCCTAGACAGTATATGGCAACGTGAAAGGTTTATGAAGGTTGTATTAAAAATTGTACATTTGTTATAATATATCCTCCGAGAAGGAATTATTTGAAAGTGTACATCAGTTTCGATGAAGAAATGGAAATGTTTCACAATACAAGATAGTGTAGTTCTGAAATGTAAAGGGTCCGAAATATGGTAAACAGGCTAGCGACCATGTGATATGTGCAGATCATGTCATGAAGGTTGTCGACAACAAATAAATGTCATGCAGCCAATGCTACTCGTATATCGAATGACATGACCAAGTTGACTATTAGTCCAGTTTGATGTTGGTTGGGGAAATCATTCTTCAGTTATTGCAGTCACAAGCTCAGACTGGCCGAATCTGGGTACAAGGCCACAGTGGCCATATTGGGTTATGCAGATGGGCGGAAAAAAAAGAAGAAGAAAAAAATCCCAGCAACTCGCAGACTCATATCAAACCACTGAAAAAGTTCCATCTCAGTCAGTAAAATCATTCTTGAGTTATGCCGTGACAAGGATACTTAGCATAGCTGAATAGAGGTCAAGGCCATGGCGACCATATTGGATTATGCATGATGCCGAAAAACAATTTCAGCCGTCGTCTCTCTCATTTCAAACCGCTGTCCAAGATTGATGTCACTCGGACTAATTGGTTTTGAGTTATTGCAGTCACAAGCTTATTTAGCATTGCTCAATAGAGGTAAAGGCCATGGTGACCATATTGGATTAAGCAGGTTGCTGAAAAACAATCCCAGCCATCGACTCACTCATACCAACCCTCTATCCAAGTTGGACAAAATCATTTTTGAGTTATTGTAGTCACAATCTTATGTAGCATGACTGAATAGGGATCAAGGCCATGGCAGCCATATTGGATTACTCAGGTTGCTGAAAAAACAATCCCAGCCATCAAATCACTCATAAAAATAGTTATTGCAGTCAAAAGGAAAGTGCAACGGTACACCAGAAAGACGTATCCCTATGTCGGCGGGGACAAATATTGCTAGTTATAGATACGAGTGCTCATTCACCCCCATGGCTCATTCACCCCCATGGGTTCATTCACCCCCATGGGTTAGTTTATAGGGATAGGGAGATCGCGTGCCCTTTCTATACTACTCATCGCACACTACTCATCGGGCATGCGCAGTCGACCCATTCTACTGTAGGGTGCAAGCCTGGCCCATGGAATCTCATGTAGCGAAAACACCAGGTCTCTCGCCCCACTCTATCCCGCACCACACCTACAGGGATAGGGAGATCGCGTGCCCTTTCTATACTACTCATCGCGCACTACTCATTGTGCATGCACAGTCGACCCATTCTACTGTAGGGTGTAAGCCTGGCCCATGGAATCTCAGGTAGTGAAAACCCCAGGTCTCTCGCCCCACCCTATCCCACACCACACCTATGCGACCCGCTGTGCAGTGAGTAAAGCGGAGTAGGAGGAGGAGGAGGAGGAGTAGGATATGCCACGGATTATACACCCTATCCCGCGCCACACCTATAGGGATAGGGAGATCGTGTGCCCTTCTCATCGCGCACTACTCATCGCACATGCGCAGTCGACCCATTCTACTGTAGGGTGTAAGCCTGGCCCATGGAATCTCAGGTAGTGAAAACCCCAGATCTCTCGCCCCACCCTATCCCGCGCCACCCCTATGCGACCCGCTGTGCAGTGAGTAAAGTGGAGTAGGAGGAGTAGGAGGAAGAGTAGGACACGCCACGGATTATATAGATATTACTCCATATAGGACCATTGATTTGTATTGCTCCTTGTGTTACTATCCATCAGTCCCCCCCCCCCCCGTGCTCAAGCCCTCTGCTGTGATGTTGACAACATTGCCTCCTTTTTCTTTATTCGTGAGCATGTGACGATCACTTTCATCAAAAGATCAGAGATGATAATTTACTAACTTTGAACATTGTGATGCTGATTGGTTTGAGACAGGTAACTCTGTAGGAGATCACGGATAATAGCATTTGACAATTCAATTATTTCATATAATTCATATTGCTATGAAGTAGGCACTCATTTGCAAATTGTCCGGTAATGAGTGAGTCAGTCAGTCAGTGAGTCCAACCGAATCCTGTCGTCGGCAAAATAAGGAGAACCGTTGATATTAGAACCTTGATTTTTGGCATGAACGTGCATTAGGGGACTGTTACCAGCAAGTTCTGAGCTGACCTACTTTTGATGAAAATTTGACCTACTTAAGTTAGGTGACCTATAACATTACGCTTGGACCCCCAAGTCATCTTCATCACCATACTTCGTAACCCTACTCCTGTATATATAATTATTTCATATAGATCAAGAATATAAAGACATTTACCTGCTGTGTCCTTGGATGTCTTGTCAGTGGTGATGATTTCAAGTAACTGCATCTTGTCTACAGGGGAGAAATAATGCATTCCTATCACCTGTAATAAGACACGGGTAAACACATGTGATTACAGGCTTTACAAAATGACACGAGGCTCTGCCTGCTGAATTGAGCCCTTTTGGGGTTGCAATTCAATGAGGGGTAGCAGAATTATACCAACATTGCATACTACACACAAATTTCAACTTGCTGCCAAGATATATTGGGTACATTAGCTCGAACTCAATATATAAGGATCAGGCGAGGGTTAGTTTTGAGATAGAGGGTGGGGCTTGGTGCTCAACATACCAAATTTGAACAAAAAAATCCATTCAGTTTTCTTAAGTTATCTGGAAACAAGGGTGAGTGAATACGATTTAACATTGCTTTCAACTATATTTCAGTCATATCATGACATTGGGTCCTATTCCTTTTCACACCCGGGAACCACACGGGTGGGGTATCTGGAAACAAGAGTCGAATGGAAGGCTGGTATAATGGATGCAATGACAGATCAAATATATTACAGAATCCTTCGAGCGTTGGTGAACAAAAAACTTGAATTCGCAATTTGTGATTGGATTGGCACAAGTTCATATATATACCAATGAGACTGCACTGCCATATGTAAGAGGCATCAAAGCATACTGTGCAGAGAATTTAACTCTTGGCAACAGACTTGTGGTTATATACAGTAATTCCTCCAATAAATCAATCACCCTATCGGGAATCGATCACCCACGATTTTTGGAGAAAAATACAATCAAAAGTTGTAATAGTTTCAATCACCCCCGATTTTCTGTAGATCCCATTTGTGATAAGGGCTGTTCCATTTAAAAAGGTATGGGAGGGGCGGAAGGCAGCTTTGAATTATACCCCACCACCCATAGAAATTTTATTGGCGTTCCCAATGTTGTAACATGGATTGATGGAAATTTCCTCCCATGATCCATAGAATAATATATTAAGTGCCTTCCTCCCCTTCCGAACCTTTTTAAATGGGACAGCCCTAAAGAAAAGGGAAAATACTTTGTTGTTGACTAGAGTTGGTCATATTAAGAGTAGTCTCCCTTCTCTTAAGCAGAGTTTTGCGCACCGACCAGTTGATCTAACTGGTGGGTAGATCGTGTTTGATAACAGGGTATAAATTCACCTGATATTGAAGCACATGTAGTCACAAACTCCAATTAGCAGGATTGTATTGAATCACAGCATACATGAATAGAATTTGAAACATCTCACTTGTTCACCGGCCCGCCAGCTTAGGGCAGCATGGTTTGTACAATGTTTATCTGGCACAGGAGGTAGATCAAAGTGCTAAACAAATTAGGCTCTCCGATGATCCATTGTGATCACCAGTGTCTGTAGAGTCTAATTTTTTAAATTAAAGTTTTTTTGTAGTTTTGGTTAGTTTTTTTTTTAGGGTTAGGGTTTTGCTAGGGTATGTTTGTTTGGGTCATCATCGCCGTGTGACCAGGTTAGGTGTGACGTTAAACTTCAAACAACCAACCGACCACTTGTCCACTGACGCAGTTTACACAAGTGGAAGTATGGCAGAAACTGGGCACTGGGCGATCACCCACCATTTTTACCACCTCATATATTACTTCTGGTGATCAATTTATTAGAGGTATTACTGTAATCAAAGAAGCATTCACTCACTTTTTCTGGTCGTTTGCTGCCCTTGGCAATCTCGGTTATGGGTAAGGCTGAGGTATTGGAGGCAAAAATACAGTGTTCTGGTATATGCTGAAATGGTAAATCATGAAGAACTATTTAAAGTGTAACTTTGGTACTTGTGTAAGAGTACGTCATATTCAAGATAACAATGTGAATAAGAAAACGTAATTTGTTTTTCCCGAAAATATCACTCGTAGTCTGTCTCAGAGGATATAAAGGCAGCTTTCTACAGTGGGAGAGAAATCTTCACTGCCTCTTTTGATGCCAAGGATGACGTTGACGACGTAATAGTTTGAGCGTCCTGCACAGTCTGCGGGACGTCGCGTCAATGCAGAGAATTGAACAAATATGCAACACTGTTGACGTGGTTAATAGTTCCATAATAACGTCACAAGTTCCGACATGCTTGTGGCGCTGTGCTCTAAATTAACAATTTTAAAACGGGAGATCAACAGGTCCCGGGAATGTTTATAAAAAACTCAGATGCACGGATTTGACGAGTTGGTCATCAATGTCAGATACTCTGGCTGTTTATACTCACATTAAGTGAAATATTCAGGAATTTGGAAGCAGATTTTACCATTTTTTGAATGTTTATCTTGGAGCACACCAAACACATTTGGTGTTAAATCGCGTATTTTCCATCAATTATTTTGTTCCTCTCCGGATTTCATTATACCCTTATTACAAAACAAACCAACAGTACATAAGTCAGATTTATTTAAATTTTGGCTTTCTGAAAATGTATAGTTTTAATTAGGTTTTACTCAAAGTAAACGAGAAAAAATGCAAAAATAATCCATCACATGGGAACTCAGCGACTCATCAAAATCCGTCTTCATGGATTAGGTGAACACCCGTCAAAACACGCTTACATGGGGATCGACACACGTCATCAAAACCCGCTTATATGGGGAAAAGAGTTAAAATGCAACATAATCCAATATTGTTGATGCATGGCGGCCATATTGGATTATGCACATCCATGAAACACAATCTCAACCGTCTTCTCACCAATGTCAAGGCACACCCCAAGTTTGAAGTCGATTGCTTAAATCGTTCTCGAGTTATTGCCTGGACAAGGAAATCTTATGGAATAACGGAATCAAGAACACCAGTGTTTCTAAGCCCCCCCCAAACTGAATATTTCATCTACAGTACCCACACGGGACAATTCAAAACATACTTTTCAGAGATGACCCACTCACCTTTTCAACCTCTTGAATTACTTTGTGCTTCACGGTGAGGTCTTCAAATACAGCTTCTATGACCATGTCACAGTTTTTGAAGTTGTCATATGTAAGGGTGGGGTCCAGATTAGATAGGATCCGATCCTTCTCAAAACTGAAATAATTTTTTCAACGACAATGATTATGAACAGGCATGAATAATATAATATATAACATGGAAAATATCCACTACACAAACGGAGGTTTACACAGAAGTGATATTGGTAAATGAAGGTTGCTTCATGTAGAAAAGTAACAAAGATATTTCAGTTTGATATGTGTGTTGCGTCACAAGCAGCTACCAACTTATAAACCCATCCAAAGACGTTTAAAATCACCATGAAAACGATACATTTTTTTTTTACAAAATCTGAACCATGCTCATGGACTGGTCTATTATTTTGAAAGGGGGATTGCTGAAAATGTCATGAACGCAAGAAAACGATAAACGTTACAATTCATCCCCTCAAAATTTTCTTTCAGATTAGTCACTAATTAATTTGATGACCTTCGCAATGTAAGGTTATTGTCACTTGATTGGTTGTTTAGCAACGGTAGCATGACCAGCCCTTGTCTATATTTTGAGGATAAATAATTAAAATAGATGAGAGATTTACATTTTCATGAGTAAAACTTGCTCATTTTCTTCATATTCATATACAATTGGTTTGTAATTTAATAATTTGTAATCTATAATTATAGCATCTAGCATGTGTATTTAAAAACTCAAGGACATGCTAAACAACCAATCGAGTGACAATGGCCTAACAGTCTACATCAGACAAGGTCCAGTTTCGGGTACATTTCATTGACTTCAAATAATAAGTTGACAGCACCAAAATTTTGTGGTGAGAAAATGCACGTCTTCTGATTTTACCGTACTTCTCTTGTAGTCTCTGGCCATGACGTCACTAACCTTGTGATTTTCTTCTTCTTCACTGCTGCGTCGAGACCTTTGACCACCTGATCTTCACCGCGTGCCAGTCCTTGAACAGCCATGTCCTTCATAAGTACCTGGTAACCCTTGTCCACGCTGACCTGTACAATCCCCGCTCCCATCAACCCGGCACCCAGCACCCCAAGTGTTCTGAATGAACACAAAAAGATAGAATTCTATCATTAACTCTCTGAAAAGTTAGGGCATCTTTACTTCACATTTATTTATTAGATCTTTAATTATTGTATTTTCACTTAATATTTATCTACAAGATGTTTTTCCTTTTACCGACTTGCTTGTGCATTTTTACCCGGTCTTGTTCACATGTTATATATTTGTTGCATTACCAGCAAGGCCGGGGAGAACAGAGCTTTGGCACTGACGGTCTTTGCTGGGTATAAAGATGACAATAAATAAAAAAAATAAATAAAATCTTTCAAAAAATCAAATTTCTAAGGGCTGTTTCACAAAGAAGTGCATTTTACAGAAAAATTACGATGGCAGGGGGTGCTTTTTTTTTCTTTCACACGAGCCAAATATATCTATAATTCCTGGCAAACAGTTACAGTTTAATACAATTTGCATGAATGATCAATGTTCTCCAAGTTATTTGAACAGTCAGCCTTCAACACTGCTCAGGTTAGGGTCTACCCATACCTTCCCATACATGCCATACAAGCGTTTTTTAACGAATATATCATAATTCCGGTAGTGAAATGAATCTTTTTTGGCAAAAAAATATCTATATAATGCTGCTTCAAATCCGGAGATAGTTAGAAGTCTATAATTTGCAAAACATTCCCTGAAATTTCACTTATAGCTAAAAAGTGACTATGAATGGATTCTGGCAATGGCAAAACATTTTTATTTCCATTTTGTCACATTGAATGTTTGCACCTACTGACCAAACTATGTGTTTATAACAATTTCATCATCGGTAAAATTGTTTTGGTAGTTGTTCACAAAATCATTTTTTCTGCCGAACTGTGAGATTTTTAATTTAACAACATTTCTGAAAGTACGATCCTGAAATGAAGTTTTATTATTTGATGCATCTCTTCATGTTACTGATTAAGTATTGGTAGCAAGTTTTCAAAGAAAATATAACGGGAAAGTAACAAAACTTGCGTGTTTGAGGGTTTTTTGAAATAAATTAATTTATGCAAAACCCTGACTGTAAACTCGCCAATGTTTTAGATATTAGTGTCATATTCCAACCATCAATTTATCATTAAAAGTGCATTCGATCGTGGTAATATCAGATATTGATATACCGAACTGTGCAGTTGGTTCTAACTGCTACTAGTTCCTGCAAATACAAACTAGACATCAAAAAACTCTTGGTCATAATCTTCAAGAGCATTAGTTTGGCAAAACTTCAGGGGAAAACATAATTCAAACTTTTGTTTTCGCTAAATGGCGAGAAAAAAAGAAGAAAAAAATGACAGCGGTGCATGTGAAGCTAGAATTTTATGTTATTCAGCCTAACATTCATATATCAAAACAAAAACATGAGGCACCAGAGGGGCTAAAACCCCTCAGCTCTGTAATATTCTGAAAAAAAATTATCAGTTATATCACGAGTGTGTGTACATGTGGCAGAACAGTGTGATCAACAGCTTATTGACCTGCCTCACTAAATGCCATATTGTACACGAAAGCAGCGTTTTGTTCGTTCTTTGTTTTTACATTTTTGCTTCTAAGCGCCCAGAACTATATTTTATAGTAGACGACTGGTTTGTTTAACAATTGACAATTCAACTTTCCATTAAAGTCTTTTATCGTAATTGTTGCCAACCAACGTTTTGAATCTCCAATTATAAAGGCAAACAACAGAGCAGAAGGATGATGGATGCAAGCTACTTTATTCAGAACAGAAACCCAACTATTAAGGCAAGGTTTACTGATAATTTTATCCACACAGGCCACTAAAAATTATCCCTCCCTACCCAGATTTATTTTAAAAAATGATGCTAAACAGGAAACTTTTTTTAACCAACCAGCCTAAAGCTTTGCTTATAGTTTATGCTCCCCCCCCCCCC